>CM067370.1:151958423-152044062 GCA_034401795.1 Chaetoderma sp. LZ-2023a | reverse complement strand
GAGCAGAGTTATGTCAAAGAACCAATCTTTGAGATATCCCGGCAAACCGATCATTATACCGAAGTTAACTAGGTTTGATCGTGATGCCAGTGTCTGGTGCCCAGTCCGTGCTTTGACTAAGTACAAGAAACGGACTGACTCGTTACGGTCGAACGATAGACATCTGTGGATCTGCTATAAAAAGCCTTATGGCGCCGCATCCATGGATACTATCTCTCGTTGGGTGGTCGAATGCATTCAGCCTACTCACGAGATGGCGACTGGGCACCAGGGGCAAGGTTGTAAGGGCACACGATGTCAGAGGAATAGCCGCCTCGACCGCCCTTTACAATGGTGTTCCGTTAAAGGACATCATGGCCATTGCACAATGGCACTGTGAGTCCTCATTTACGGATTACTATATGAGGGATGTGTCAGACTCAGCCAATCCACTCGCTTTAGCTGTTTTGAAACGATAGTTAGTGACCACACTGCTCTAAAGCAGGCATGGTCAAGCGAGAGGATGACAACCAGATTGTGTCACTGATGGCCGAACCAGTGAATGGTTGGAGGCGGTACGTCTGGAGTCCAATTATCATAAGGTAATTCAATAGTGAGAGTTTTTTGTATAATGGCTGTGTATCATGTTCATTCATCTTATATATTCATGCTCATTACCAGGCTAATACATGGAATATGCAGGGAGCACTTAACCCTCTTGGCATATTTGTGTTTCAGGCGAGATACATGTTCGTGAGTTCTCTCCCTTTTCTTAGGAGGAAAAAGGGGGGGGGGGCAGTGATGCGATTGTGATTCGGTTCCGTGAACTTGACGGTCCTTTTAGGTCTCCGTTAGTCAAGTTTGAAGTCTAAAATCTTTCTCCAAGGGGCAAAATTAGCATTTATGGCTTGCCCCTTCCCACCAGGTTACTGATCAAATCTGGTGTATATCCGAAGTAACAGAATGGTGAGTATTGATCGAAGGAGAATGAAGGAAATGTCAATTTCCCTTTCTCCGAGATCTAACAATACTCACCATTCTGTTACGGACCCAGCCTCCCAGCCCCACGGAGACAACCCATAGTTTTCTCTTGTTTGGTGGCTATGCAAACAATATGAGCTCTATGATAAACGGGTACTCGGCAGTTGGGAGCCGAGTACCCGGTTCCAAGGAGTCGGTAAAGCTTTCTAAGTCTATAATCCTAGAGCCGCTGTCAAGGCCAGCTGTATATCAGAAGTAACAGAATGGTGAGTATTGTTAGATCTCGGAGAAAGGGAAATTGACATTTCCTTCAATACAAGAGAAAGTAAAAAGTAAGCGCCAAGCATTCGACCGGTTTAGAAAGACACGTGATGAAACTCACTATAATGAATATGCAAAGTACAGAAACCCGCTAAAATGGGAAGTAAGGAAAGCAAAGTGGAATTTTGAAAGAGACATCGCTAGGAAGTCCAAAATTAATCCTAAAGCATTCTTCAGCTACGTAAATTCCAATTAAAAATTATCATCAGGTATCGCAGATTTGAAACGTGAAGATGGTACAATCACCAGATTGGATGCAGAAAAGGCAGAAGAACTCAACATCTACTTTGCCAGTGTATTTACACGTGAAGACCTAACCACAATACCCCAGCTCAACAGTAGAGATCCCAGCAGTACATTAAGCAATTTACCATCAAGGAAGAGGATATCAAGAAAAGGTTGGATAGCCTGCTAGTGTCAAAGTCACAAGGACCTGATGGGCTTCATCCAAGAGTCCTGAAGGAAGTGGGCCATTGTATTGCCCGGCCTATAGCGATACTGTTCAACAGATCTTTACGCGATTGAACTCTCCCACAGGAATGGAAAAATGGTCAAGTAACCCATATTTTCAAGAAAGGCAGTAAATCATCAGCCAGCAATTACAGACCTGTAAGCCTGCCTTCAGTTGTATGTAAAGTCATGGAGCGGTTCGTTAGAGATAAGCTCATTAATCATATGTCAAACTCTATTTCCGACTGTCGGCATGGCTTCCTAAGTGGAAGATCCTGTGTCACACAATTGTTAGAAACCTTAGATTATTGTACTAACATCGTAGATCAAGGAGGAGCAGTCGACGTAATATACCTTGACTTTGCCAAAGCGTTTGATACCGTCCCACACTTAGCAAATTAAAGAGCTACAGTGTCAGTGGAGATGCCTTGGGCTGGATTCAAGACTTTTTGAGTAACAGAAGGCAGAAGGTTGTCGTTAACGGCTCTAGCTCAAATTGGGCTCCAGTCCTCAGTGGAATCCCACAAGGCAGTGTGCTGGGACCGGCATTATTCATCTGCTACATTAATGACATGCCCGAAGTAATAAGCAGTATGATAAAGCTCTTTGAAGATGATACTAAGCTCTACTCAAAGATAATCGGGAGCATCTACTGCCATCAGATGTAGGTGATCGCACAAGAGGTAACAGTTACAAGCTCACCAAACAACGCTTCTGCAGTGCTACCAGAAAGAGGTTCTTTAGCATATGAGTGAACAAGCATTGGAATAGCCTACCTGATCACATAGTGACAGCTCCGACACTCAACGCCTTTAAAGGAAGGATTGATATGTATTACCGAGAGAACCTCTACACAATTCAGTTCCCAATCTCACCCATCCGCACCCAATCAGTTAAACAGGTTAATGAAACCCAGGTTCAAGAAGAAAGTGAAAATCTGTTACAGGCTTACTAGCCTAACCGGCAGAAGAGGATGTATATCTGCACGCCTGAGAGTATAATTCGATAACTGTATCATGTGGTACATATTCTACTCGATTACTCCTGCTTCAAACCTTAAGAAAGAAGTTCGGCGAGACCTTAGACTGGAAGCATGTAGAAGAAATAATCACACCGAGCTGACCAAAGTTAATCCTGCAGTCCGACTCTGCTCTCAACCCCCAGTCCTGTCCCAGATATTTGGACAGACTGACAGGCCGTGGGCGAGTCAGAGCAATTAGTATGTTCAGAAGTTGGAGAACTCCGCCACCGCTTGGTAACGCGCCTCTTAATCGACCGTAGGTACAATATTCGACACAAACTCCGGTTATTTAAATCCTGTTAAATATGTCATATATCTCACGTTATTTAACTTTTTAGCTCATTGTTGACAAATTTTATCAAATTTCAAGCGAACAGCCATTGCAAAAATATTGATGACGTAGTGCACACCTTTTCACCTCGAAAAATTACTCAATTTCGTCCCGAGCAAATTCGAGCCCTGGATGAATATGTTATGACAGACACTGAGCACTGTTCATTGGCAGGCCAACGGAAGACTATTTTTGAAAATTTACCACTGGAGTGGCTAGCTGGATAACTGAGCCAGTAATTCCAGTGGTGGTACATTTTCAAAAATTATCTCTCACTCTGAATTGACAGAATAAAGATCTGATAAATGCTATGAACATTGGTACATTATTGAATTAACTCAATTCTCCATGACCAGTGACCAATTAAACCTTTTTATCCTATGTGAGCTTTGTACCTCCTTTATACAATCAAAGCCACTTGAACTTATTTCATTCTGCATTCCCTGGAAACAGGGTTTCATCTCTATGAAATCATGCCATCTTTAAAATCATAAAAATTAGTTAAAATGATTTCAAATATATAAGCTAGAACCAAGACAACCAAATTGTGTTAAAATTATTCATCAAAATGTTAGCAATAGTGTTCAGTAAAGTAATAACTATCATCTGCATGGAATGAAATGGGTGAAGAAAGTAGTACATTACAAGATAATTGCCTGTAATTATACCCTCCTACATAACAAAGGAATCATTGAACAACCCCCCCCCCCCCCGCCCTGAAATGTCTCAGCTTTTAAAACACAGACACCTGGACTAGAGGTGTTATTCAAACCCAACATACATGTGCTCAGTACTCTCACTCAGTACTGTACTATATACATTGTATTCTAAAGACTAATGCTTTTTAATGCAAACATTAAATAGCAAGGTTTACATGTATCTATAATAATTAGACATGGCATTAAACTTTAGGCCTATTCATCAGGAAAAAATCGGCATTACGGTATAATTAAGTCAAATGAACTAAAAATAAGATCTGCTAAATGTTGACCTTTTGGACAATGATTTGACTGAAAGATATGACTACCTGTTGGCAACAACAATTTGTATTCTAATTGTTTTAAGTATTAACGGAGAAGCCAGCCAAAAATGCCTTCTGCAGTGGTCTTGAGGAAGGATCATATATATATGTATGCTAAGAGACTATTTTTAAAAATTTACCAGTGGAATGACTGATTCCATAACTGAGCCAGTCATTGCATTGTTAAATTTTAAAAATATAGTCTTCTCTTATCCTGCAAATGGACATTTGCTAATATTTGCTATTGATGAATCTAGTTTTTCTTGACCAATCTTGGGAATTAAAAGGGTTAAAATATAACAATGTTGATCTCGACTAAATGTTGGTATGGAATTGGAATTGATAAAATGGAATTGAGGTGGAATTGGAATTGATAAAATGAATTGAGGTGGAATTGGAATTGATAAAATGGAATTTACCCCATCCCTGACCAGTTTATGCGTAATATGTACAACGTTGACCAGTCAATACCCACTACAGAAGTAACATGTGGTCACAGCTACAAAATGAGAATAGATCGATGTAAAACAAATAGAAAATACTTCTTTAGCAAACGAGTTCCACCAATATGGAATACACTGCCAGCCCAGCTAGTAGAATCCAAGGATCTAAACTATTTCAAATGCAGTTTGGACAAACATTTTTTACATAGGAAGTATTGCTATGCAGGGTTTCACCTTTGTACTGATCATGGAAATCCTGGAATGTCATGGGATTCCAGGCCTGGAAAGTCACGGAAAATCCATTTTTTGTCATACGTCATGATATGTTTGCATAAATTACTGCCATCACCTCTATACAATAAAGATTATGACAACAGCTTATCAAAACAAGGCTTTGGCTTGGTTGTTGCAAGACGCAATATTCAGACATTTTCAGAATAATGTTGCTACATCATAAACACAAATTTTCAAGATATTAATTCTTGGAAATCATGGAATTTGTTATTTTTGATCATGAAAAGTCATGGAACAGTCATGGAATTTCAAAAATAAAAAGGTGTACGAACCCTGGCTGTGACTAAACGTGGAGAAGGGATGTGGGTAAGCTGACCATATCCCTTACGTGTAGGCGGCATACCGCAGCTCATGCCGGGTCAGTGATCTGCCTCTGCAGGTCTTGCACGCATCCTCGAGCACAGCAAAGAAGATTATGCTTGGTATCAACACTGCTAGGCTGGGATGGAAACTGCATGAATTTTCTGAAATGTTGTACATAACATGCAACCGGCACAGAGACTACTGGAATAGGTGTGGAACCACACAAGTCCACAAATACTTATCTGATGTATACTTTGTAAATATACCAAATCCAGAATTTTTACACTCAAAACTTGTTGATCTAAAGGATTTAAATATAAATTATATATTGCCCTTCCGGTTTATGGCATGGGAAGATATTTGTATATAATACATATGTACAATATATGGCTGCCGTAATTTATCTACACATTGATGGTACATTGTTTATATACATTTGTTTCATGGTGTTAGTCCCCATCATCAAACAGTTGGTATATGTCCATGAGTCACACACAATAGGGCAGTCCCTACCAGGTTTCATCTCAGAATTCTTTTGTATACTAAGTCTAGATACACAGCTAGTTTTGACATCTGCAGTAGGTAGCACTAGACAACATTTGACCATAGATAGCACACAATAGGGCAGTCCCTACCAGGTTTGATCACATGATCTGGTTGCACTGCTATCTGTATTGAAACTTAAAGATCTAAATGATGTTTGATTCCAGCAGTTGATTTTCTGTGTTTGTTGTTGTTCTTTTCACACCTGTTTTGTTTTGATGTCTTATGGTCGTTATGGCCAGCCATTCCAGCGGTAAATTTGCAAAAATATTCTTCTCTTGGTTTGCAAATGGACATTTCTCCATCGATCAATACTCACCATTCTGTTACTTCTGATACAAGCTATCCAGGATAGCTGGCCATAGGACTGTAGACTTAGAAAGCTTTACCGGCTCCTGGAACCGGATACTCGGCTCCCAACTGCCGAGTACCCGTATGCCATGAAGCTCATTCTTGTTTGCTTAGCAACAAGAGCTACATGCTTTTTGTGCAGTTGGAGTCTTAAAGTTTTCTAAGTCTTTTTCTGTGAATTGTGATAGCTTTGTGCGCTCTATGGATTATATTGGATTACCATGGAAGGAGCCGATGATAACCAGGTCGTTTATTTCCATGTTATTCTATAGTTAAAAGACTTAGGTCTTCAAAATTTCATCTGTGTCGCATGTTCCAATTTCTGACCCCGAATCTGGGACGAGTGTTAACAATGAAATATGCCAGATTGATCACTTTTCTTTTAACCCCAACAGGCGATCGGCAGATATGAAATAAGGTGTTGGCTTTACGGTGTTTAAACACGAAAATCGGCTAACGTCATTCTCCGTAAGATCCGAGCGGGTGACGTCACACCCGTGTTGTCTCGGATTTTTATGTGAAGAAAATGTTTCATTAATTCGCGCATCTGATTCTGGGTGCTGCATACTTTATATTGGTACCAGAGAAACTTTGGAATTTTCAAGTTTTGTGTGTTATCACGATCTGTTTGCAATGATCGGTGGTTTCAAAATTCTTGATTTGGATGTGTGGTCTGCGGTTTTACCGTGTGCTACAGCAGTTTGTTTACATTTTGTTGTTTCTTCACATATCGTTTTGGCCTTCGTTAGGAGTATAATTTATTTTGATTAGTAAATATACCCCGAATGCTATGCGATATGGTTCCTGGTTCCGTTATACATCCTTGAGGATCAGTTTATGGGTGTATTTTGCCCGCTTCATTCTTGTCGTCATAATCAATGCAATCTTTGCTGTAACCTTGCGGGGTGGGGTGCGGGAGGGTTAACATTTAATTTATGATCAAATTATTTGTCTGCCTTCCGTTCCTGTTTCGTTCCGCTTGCTTATTGTAGGTTTGTGCTTATTTATAGGCCAAGCCAGCCTCGCCATCATGTGACGAGTGCCATAAATTTGTGAGGGTTCTGTTCAAGGACCATGTCTGCTTTCGTTGTACAAGTTGTAATCTTGATAGTAGGTGTAACGTTTGTGCAGTGTGGTCGTCCGACATGATGGTCAAGTTCCTTGCCCAGAAGGACTTGGCAGGGTCTGATGCGGGGTCAGGCGGTCCGAAAGCAAATTGTGGAGCGTCCGTTTCGGCCCTTGGGGGTGCTGCACGTCTACAACCGGAGGTTGCAGAGATGGCACCGCCGGCGTGGTTTGGTCCTGCTATGCAAGGCTTCTTGCGTAGCACTCTGCCTACGCTGGTGTCGCCCCTGCTTCCGAAAGTTGTAGGGCAGTCTCTTCCCGTGCTTGGTACGGACCCTGTCCTTGGACAGGGTTCTGGATTGGCCACTGAGGGAGCCATCTCGTACGGCTCCCTGGCAGTCCCGTCGGGCTCCGGCCTGATGGGTTCTTTCCCCTCTGCGGCCATCTCCGGGTGGTCCAGTAGCGGTTCCCGGTCCATCAGGCATGGGAGCAGTCCGCCAGGATGGCTCCACGGTTTCCTCGTCTAGTGACGACTCTTCGGGGTCTGAAGACGAGGAGGCCGAGGAGGAGAGATTGCTGCGGCCTGAGATGCTGCCGGTGGAGAGCGTGGAGGTCGATTCCATCCTGGACGGAACCGTCCTCCATCTGTGTGGCTTGGCGCAAGCCAGGGCAGCGGCTCCGCCCGTGGTTGAGGCCACACTCCGGGCACCGGTCCCGTGATGGTTGGTTTGCCGCCAACCGACACGGTGATGGGTGAGGCTGGCCAGGCGTGGTACTCACCTATCTCGGCTGGTCCGGCATGTGGTGCCGTTGGCACCCGTGTTTGGCCACGGTTCCTCAACCATTACGGGTCCGCACGGTTTTCCGTGCGGACCTACTCCATGGACTGGTGTTTTTCATGGGGTGGCAGCGGTACCGTACGTAACTGGAGTTCCTGGCGTATCAGCAATGGCTCCTAGCCGGGAGGCCATTGCTGGTAGGGCCGTGAACACGTCAACGGGTGACGTGTTCACGGGAGTGTCCTCTTCGGAGACAGACTGGTCAGAGGCTCTGGCTTGGCTAGCCAGGGTAGACCCGTCTGTGGTTTCAACCACGGCAGAAGAGGATGCACCCTGTCCATCGGTGGCATCGATTAGGACGGGGATCTTGCCCGCAGCCCGGATCCAGTTTATTGGACTGGATCCAAGGTTTATGGGGTGTTTGGATGCTATTTATAGCAAACGAATAATAACAACACACTGGGCGTGTCCGCCCGTGGTGAGCGTGTTGGTCCAGGGAAAGGGCATCCCTTATCCTGCTCGGTTTGTGCCTATAGGCTTCATCGGGTGGAGCTGGTGTATCCAATGACATTCTTTTTGTGTTCTCAATGAGGTGGAGTTTTCATCGTCCAGGTCTGATGAGAATACCTATGGCGGTTTGATATCAATCTGAGATGTCATTGGTTTCTGATTTTAGAGGGGCGTAGTTTCCCCTACATACTTATGGTGGTTGTTGCTGGTTCTGCCACTTTTGGCAGTTGGGCAACCTTTTTTGGCGGTTGAGGTCAACTTCACTGGTTGTAATTGTTACTGGTTGTTTTGGTGGCTTTCAGGTTTGTGTAGACCTGGCGGCTTGCGTGTCCGAACCTACTGAGCTTAGACTCAGTGTGGACAGCGGAGGTATTGTGACTATCTCCGTTTCCCGTGGCAACGGTTTGCTGGATGAATCAATTGTGAAATGACAGATGTTAACAACGTAGTCAGTTATATGAGCTACTTGTCGGAGGTTGTTAAGCCTGATGCTTGGTCTCGATGTGAGACCAAAAGTCTGAATGAGCTGGAGTGGAATTTTCTTCCCTTTTATACCCTTCCTGGGCGAGCCTGTGGATTGAGTCGATCTTGACTATATATAGGCAGAAAAGAACCAGATTGGCGGTTCCCCATTTGGAATTTTTGGGGGTTTGGCAGCCTGGTCAAACATTTTACCGGTTGACCTGTTTTGGCGGCCTGTGACCATTTTTTGGCGGTTGTGACTTTTTCAATGGTTGTGCCAGTTTTGGCGGCTTGTGACCATTTTTTGGTGGTTGTGATAATTTTTACCACACCTGTGTGACAGGAACAGTGGTGCCAGTTAGACCGGCCAAGCCAAGACCAAAATGGTTCTCACTCTCTCTCGTCCAGAGGGGCGGGGGGGGGGGAGCGGATCGCGAGCCAGACACCTGCATTAGGCATCGATGCATCTATAGTGGGTCGAAGGCTCATGCGTTTCGTCGAGGCTTGGCGAGGTGTGATGTCAGACAGTCTGGTCCTGGGATGGTTATCCCAGGGGTACATGCCGGAGTGGTGGGATTCTCCTTCGATCAATACTCACCATTCTATTACTTCTGATACACAGCTGGCCCTGCCAGCTGGCTCTAGGACTATAGACTTAGAAAGCTTTACCGACTCCTTGGAACCGGCTACCTAACTGCCGAGTACCCGTCTACCATGAAGCTCATTCTTGTTTGCATAGCAACAAGAGATACATGCTTTTTGCAGTTGGAAAGATCTTAAGAGTTTTAGCCTAAGTCTTTTTGTCTGTATTAATTGTGATAGCTTGTGCGTTCTCAAAGGATTTCTTGGATTAATATGGATGCCGCCGATGATAACCAGGTTGTATATTTCCTTATTATTCCATAGTTAAAAGACTTAGGTCTCTAAAATTTCGTCTGTGTCGCATGTTCCAATTTCTAACCCCAAAGAATCTGGGACGTGTGTTAACAACGAAATATGCCGGATGATCGCCTTCTTTAAACCCCAACAGGTGATCGGCAGATATGAAAAAGGTTTTAGCTACGGTATTTTGAACACGAATATCGGCTAACGTCGTTCTCCGTAAGATCCGAGCGGGTGTTGTCACACCCGGGTGTCTCGGATATTTATGTGAAGAAATTTTTTTTCATTAATTCGCGCATCTGATTCTGGGTGCTGCGTACTAAAATGGTACCAGGAAACTTTGGAATTTTCAAGTTTTGCCTGTTATCACGATCTGTTTGCAATGATCGGTGGTTTCAAAATTCTTGATTTAGATGTGTGGTCTGCGGTTTTACCGTGTGCTACAGCAGTTTGTTATACATTTTGTTGTTTCTTCACATATCATTTTGGCTTTCGTTAGGAGTATAATTTATATTTATTGGTAAATATACCCCGAATGCTATGTGATATGATTGCTGGTTCCGTGATACATCCTTGAGGATCAGTGTATGGGTGTATTATTGCCCGCTTCGTTCTTGTCATCATAATCAATGAGATCTTTGTTGTAACGTTGCGGGGTGGGGTGCGGGAGGGTTTCAGTTAATTTATGGTCAATATATTTGAAAAGTAATTGTCTGCCTTCCATCTCTGTTTCGTTCCGCTTGCTTATTGTAGGTTTGTGCTTATTTATAGGCCAAGCCAGCCCCGCCATCATGTGATGAGTGCAACAAGTTCGTCCGGGTCCTGTGTAAGGACCATGTCTGCTTTCGATGTACCAAATGTAACCTTGATGATAGGTGTAATGTATGTGCAGTGTGGTCGGTTGACATGATGTTAAAGTTCCTTGCCCAGAAGGACTTGGCTGGGTCTGACGCGGGGTCAGGTGGACCGAAAGCGAATCGAGGAGCGTCCGTTTCGGCCCTTGGGGGCGCTCTACATCTGCAGCCGGAGGTGGCGGAGATGGCACCGCCGGCGTGGTTTGGTCCGGCTATGCATGGCTTCCTGAGTGGCGTTCTTCCCACGCTGGTGTCGTCGCTGCCGCCGAAAGCTGTAGGGCAGTCTCTCCCCATCCATGCTTGCTCCGGACCCTGTTCTTGGACAGGGTTCTGGACTGGCTACCGAGGGAGCCGTCTCGTACGGCCCCCTGGCAGTCCCGTTGGGCTCCGGCCTGTCTCTCTGCGGCCACCTCCGGGTGGTCCAGTGGCGGTGGCCGGTCCGTCAGGCATGGGAGCCGTCCACCAGGACGGCTCCACGGTTTCCTCATCTAGTGATGACTCTTCGGGGTCTGAAGATGAGGAGGGCCGAGGAGGAGAGGTTGCTGCAGCCTGTGATGCCGCGGGTGGAGCATATGGAGGTCGATTCCATCCTGGACGGAACCATCCTCCATCTGTCTGGCTTGGCGCAAGCCATGGCAGCGGCTCCGCCCATGGTTGAGGCCAATCTGGTACTGGGCACCGGTCCCGTGATGGTTGGTTTGCCGCCAACCGACACGGTGACGGGTGTGCCGGGCCAGGCGTGGTACTCACCTATCTCGCCTGGTCCGGCGGTCAGACATGGGGTGCCGTTGGCGCCGTGTTTGGCCACGGTTCCGTGACTGCTACGGGTCCGCATGGTTTTCCGTGCAGGCCTACACCATGGACTGGTGTGTTCCATGGGGTGGCGGCGGAACCGTATGGTACTGGAGTTCCTGGCGTGTTAGCGACGGCTCCTAGCCAGGAGGCCATTGCTGGTAGGTCCGTGAGCATGTCAATGGGTGACATGTTCATGGGTGTGTCCTCCTCGGAGACGGACTTGTCTGAGGCTCTGGCTTGGCTAGCCAGGGTAGACCCATCCATGGTTTCGACCAGGGCCGAGGAGGATGTGCCCCGTCCATCGGTGGCATCAATCAGGGCGGGGATCTTGCCCGCAGCCCGGATCCAGTCCATTGGAGTGGATCCACGGTTTATTGAGTTGCTGGAGGCTATTTATAGCAAGCAGCTCATGACCAAGGGCCAGCTTCCTGCGGCCTCCAGGGAGGTGCGGGCGAGGTGTCGTATTCCACGGGGTGATACGACAGGTATGGTGTTGTACTGTCGGGTTCTGGGTGTCCAGAGTGCTGGAGCGGGTGGCCCTGCCCCAGCACTGGTGGACAAATCCCAGGGACACCACGATGAAGTCCTGTCCCTTTGTGATGAGGGTGAGAGGGCAGCTATGAGTGCTGTCAACCACTCTTATCGCCTTCTTGAGTCGGTGTGGGCTGAAGCAGGGGCAGGCCACCCTGTGCCACCTGTGGCGCTTTCGTGCGTCAATGACGGCGTGGTGCTGTCTATGGACACATTGGCAAGGGTGCAGGCACGTGTTACAAATTCTAGGAGGCAGATGGTTCTTGACCATATGCATCCAGCTACGGCCGTCAGGGAGCGTCTTCTTGGGACGCCCCTGACAGGCCCTAGCATCTTCAGTGGCCAAGCACGGGCCATCTTAGAAGACACGGCTAGCATTGCGCAGAATCGGTTGGCGGTGAACCTACAGCTAGAGCTGGTGCATCAAGCGCACGCACTAGGGGCTGTAGCAAAGCCGCTGACCATGCAACCTTCTAAGAAGCAGAAGATGCATAAAGCAAGGTGAAAGCTAAGCCTGGTGCTGCTTCTGCTTCATCTGGCTTTTCTCAGCCGCCTCCGGCGAAGAAAGCCAAGAAGGTTGTGGAGGCTCCTACCCTCCCCAATGTTGCTCCTGATCGCCCGAGAGGCGGGAAGGGCAAGGGGAAGGGGAAGGGTAAATCCTCAAAGGGCAGAAAGAAGGGAGCGGATCGTACCTAAGGGTATGGGAACTCCCTTCGTATCTTCCTGGACCACACCTGTGCGACAGGAACAGCGGTGCCAGTTAGACCAGTCGAGCCAAGGCCAAAATGGTTCTCTCTCGCTCTCGTCAAGAGAGGTGGTGGGGGGGGGGGAGCGGATCGCGAGCCAGACAACCCCATTAGGTGTCGAGGCGTCTATAGTGGGTGGAAGGCTCATGCGTTTCGTCGAGGCTTAGCGAGGTGTGACGTCAGACAGTCTGGTCCTGGGATTGTTATCCCAGGGATACATGCCGGAGTCGTGGGACTTTCCACCACAGAATCTGTCTTTGGCACCTGTCTGGACACCCATACCAAGGGAACCAGACAAGTTAGAAGCCATTAAAAACGAAGTGTCAGGTTTGCTTCTGAAGGGAGCAATAAAACCAGCAAACCGGAACACTCCAGGCTTCTATTCAAACATGTTCCTTGTCCCCAAGAGCACAGGGGGATGGAGACCCGTACTCAATCCAGGCCATTAAATTGGTTTATCCATACGCCTCGGTTCCAGATGGAAACTCCGAGGTCGGTAATTGCAGGATTGAGGAAGGGAATGTTGTGTGTGTCGATCGATCTGAAAGATGCATATTTCCACATCCCAATGAACAGGAGTTGTGACAGGTTTCTGAGATTTGCATTTCAGAATCAAGTATAGGAGTTTATAGTCCTCCCATTCGACCTGTCGACAGCTCCAAGGGTTTTCACGAGAGTGGTCCTTGCGGTGACAGCGTATCTCAGAAAAGAGAACGTGGCGCTACACACCTACATAGATGATTGGCTGATCAAAGCAGACACATCAGCCGGGTTAGAGGTGGATACTGCTCTGACTCTGAAGTTACTTTCAGGTCTAGGCTGGATAGTCAACAAGGAGAAATCCGAGTTGACACCCACTCAACATTTCGTTTATTTAGTTATGCGATTCGATCTCGAGGAGGGCAGGGTTTACCCGTCAGAGCCCAGAGTGGTGTCTCTGTTAGCCATCCTCAAGAGTTTGCGATTGGGAAACCACATTCAGGCGAGGCGGTTTCTTCAGATGCTGGGCATGATGGTCTCCATGGTGCAGGTGATCCCGTATGCTGCTCTAATGCGAAGACCTATCCAGTTGTATCTGATGTCTCTGGAAACAGAGAACAGAACCCCTGTCAAAACTGGTGCCAGTTTTGGAGCCAATAATGTCGCATCTTGTATGGTGGAATGAGCGTCAGAATCTCCTAGTAGGGGTTTCGCTGCACCTACCCCACCCCCAGCCATCCGTGTACATGGATGCATCGCTGGAGGGGTGGGGGCCTGCCTGGGAGAACACCAGGTCTCGGGCACATGGACTCTCCAGGAGAGCCAGCTGCATATCAATCTGTTGGAAATGATGGCAGTGGAACTGGCATTGGAGGAATTTCTTCCAATGATCAGGGGCAAGGCGATATTGATACGGTCGGACAATTCGACGGTAGTATCATACATAAATCGCCAAGGCAGGACCAAGTCACCCACACTGCATATCAAAGTGTGGCACTTGATTCAATGGTGCAGGAATTACTCGGTTGTTTTGAAAGCAGCTCACATTCCTGGGCGATTGAACATTCTGGCTGATACTTTGTCTCGCAGACAGAGAATTCTGCCAACAGAATGGTCTCTCAACCCTCCAGTTCTATGAAGGATCTTCGAGCATTGGGGTAAACCCAACGTGGACTTGTTCGCCACAAGGGAAAATGCTCAAATCATGACTTATGTCTCGCCGATTCCAGATCCAAATGCCGTCGATACAGACGCTCTGGCGATAAGCTGGAGAGGGATGCACGCTTACGCGTACCCACCCACCATTATTCTGCCGAAGATATTGGTGAAGATCAGGGAGGAACCGTGCCTGGTCCTGCTAATAGCACCGTTTTGGCCCAGCAGGCCGTGGTTCACGGATCATCTAGATCTGCTGGTGGAGAACCCAATGCAGTTACCCGAGACTCCGAACATAATCTCCCAGGCCAAGGGACGCTTCCTACACGAGCGTCCCGAAATGTTCAAATTGACTGCGTGGATGTTATCAAACAACGTTCCATGTCGGAAGGCTTTTCTCGACAAGCTGCTGATTTCATCGCAGCTGCGAGAAGGAGGTCAACCTTCAAGTCATATAACAACAAGGTTAACAGATTTGCAGACTGGTGTGAAGAAAAGGGTATTGATACCTTTCAATCCACTGTTCAGCAAATAGCAGACTTTCTCTGTGAGCTGTTCTTTTCAGGACTAGCTCCCGTCACAATTGCTGGATACAAGTCAGCTTTGGCATCAGTTATCCCTTGTCTAGCCAATAGGGATAGTCCAGAGGTGGCCCAGTTAAATGTGATGGTGAAGGGAATGAGCAATCTCCGACCGAGACAACCGGTAGTCATTCCAGCCTGGAGTCTATCTTTAGTGCTTAATGTACTGGCCAAGCACCCTTTCGAACCATTGCGTTCGGCTAGTCTAAAGCATTTGACTCTAAAGGCGGTCTTTCTATTGGCAGCTTCCTCAGCTAGAAGGCGCAGTGAGATCCATGCACTTTCAGCAGAGAGGGACCGATTTATTGTCTCCGGAGAGGGTCTGCGTCTTCTGCCAAGATCAGCGTTTATGTCAAAGAATCAATCTTTGAGATATCCCTGCAAACCGATCATTATACCGGAACTATCAAGGTTTGATCGTGATACCAGTGTCTGGTGCCCAGTCCGTGCTTTGACTAAGTACAGAAAACAGACAGACTCGTTACGGTCGAATGATAGACATCTGTGGATCTGCCATAAGAAGCCATATGGCGCCGCATCCATGGATTCTATCTCTCGTTGGGTAGTCGAATGCATTCAGACTACCCATGAGATTGCGACTGCACCAGGTGCAATGCGCAAGGGCACACAATGTTAGAGGAATAGCCGCCTCGACCGCCCTTTACAATGGTGTTCCGTTAGAGGACATCATGGCCGTTGCACAATGGCACTGTGAGTCCTCTTTCACGGATTACTATATGAGGGATGTGTCAGACTCAGCCAATCCACTCGCTTTAGCTATTTTGAAACGATGGTTATGCGACCACACTGCTCTTCTCCCTTTTTTGGCATTTGTAAGAAAGAATTAAGAAGCAGACATGGTCAAGCGAGAGGATATCAACCAGATTGTGTCACTGATGGCCGGACAAGTGAATGGTGAACGCATCAACAGCTTCCAGTCAAATTAGTTTTATAATATTCAACAGATGGTCTATATGCGTGCATTGGATCCAAGATATTTGGCTTTCAGGGTTTATTTGCTCACAAAAAAACATAACATAAGTACTAGTTACATAAATATTTATCCTAAGATGTTCTTCCAAGTTAATAATTAATAATTCTCTACTTAGAAATTATGTATAATAATATGATTTGAATCATTATTCAAATATTTAGCCAATCCTGCTTTCTAATAGCTAGATCTGAATTTTATTGGCATTTGGATAATTGGCGAATAGGCAGGTCTGTCCCTGTGTATATATTGTTATTTTATTGTCAACTTATTACTAACATCCATAGTGTTTTCACACAATGCATCGCTTGTCTTGCGTACATATTATTATTGTATGATCAGCTTATCAATGCCATCTGTAGTGTTCTATGCTATACATAGCTAGCGTTAGCTCTATTGTCAACATAGCACTACCATCCGTAGTATTTTGGCAGATGATGTATAGGCAGTCTTAGGTACAGAGCATAGCTTTATTTACTGTCAACATATCACTACCAGATACAGTGGTTCTCAAATTATACATAGCAGGCCTTATGTACAAAAAAATTAAATACCTGACCTATGACCTCAACCCTTTAATGGCAAAATTTGGTCAGAGAAATTTAAATATGCCTATTGAATGTCCATTGACAGGCCAAAAGAATACAATTTTTGAAAATATATCACTGGGATGACTGGCTCGGTTATCGAGCCAGTCATTCCAGTGGTAAATCTTTAAAAATTGAATTCTCTTGCCCTGTAAATGGACATTCCGCAGGACCATAACAAAGGCCGGTATGACCATTAAATGGTTAATACTTTAAGATCTGGGGGCTTAATTTTAAGTATTAAATTGCCTCAAAAATTCATATCAATCAGTGTATCAGGGGTTAATTTGGCAGGTTCTCTTCAGTCTGTGCTGTAGTCCCATATTCCTGTATTGACCATATCACACATATTTACAGTCTTGCATCATCGGGTGGAGAGTCCCTGCCAAATCAAAATAGTTGTTAAGTGAGTCTGCCCTATCACCAAAGATTTGTTAATTAATATATTAATTGAAATTTACTTCTTTCTTGTGTTATTTGTCCATCATAAAATATGACTTGAGCAGTGATCTTGAGTAGAGTCTATTTGCAGTGTAAGAGAAGACTATTTTCTTAAAGGGATGCTAATCCCATCTCAGATGTTGTATTGCACCGATAGATTATGGCTTATAGATTTTTGTCATTCATATCCTGTCACATTTCCTTATCTGTATCACAATTGTCTGCTTTGTAGTATCACGTGAATGTTGAACAGTGATCGCCACCATTTTGTCTCCTCAATCCATAGTGTGTGATGTCATGCAAGTACCAATGCATTACATTCTTTATTGTGTAATACTTATCCCGTTGAATATTTTGAAACTAATATGACTGGAAGTTGTTGCTGCCTATGACAGCAACAATTTCCAATCAAATTAGTTTCGAAATATTCAACAGCTTACCTGTATGAATGTTTTTATTATACGAAATTGCCAAACTATAGGACCGAGCATATATACCGAGGCAGGCACTCTAGGCTTTTTCTGATTGGTTGAAAATTAAATCATGACAGCTATCATGTAATGGCAGTGTTGTATATATCGGTTTTTATCAAATGTTGGAAAATACGGGGTAGGATTGTATCAATACATGTCTATAATTTAACCTGGTATTTTATTTCAGCAGACTGCGCTTCCTTTGTTCTTTTAACTATTAAATTGTATTAAATATGCCCATTTATTGACCTCGGATAACTTTAAGTTCTTAGCGCCGTGGCTTGGAATTTGTACTGAGTTTTATTCGCTTACTAACCAAGCGCATAAATAACATAGTTACCATTATCACTGTAACTATTCGCACTGAAAAGACACATTTTTGACAGACGAAAGTTGCATATTTTTACTTAGACTACAGATTTTTGGTTCGATCGTCGAAATTATTGTATTCATAGTGTCGTCTTGATCGTTTAGATCGCCTTGGACGTCTTGGTCTTGGTCGTCGTGATCGAATTGTGTTGTCATCGATTGTCATAGGAGCAATACAAAACGTCTTCTACCCCATAATCTGCGTTGGTGTTTTATATGGCAGGACCCCCTCCAATACAAGTCCGGTTACAATCATATGGTGTAAAAATTTACCAACATTTAGCTACTAAAGCCTACTGATCTTTAGTGGCATGATAAAAAGCCACCTGAATAGAGATGAGGTTAGTTATCCTTTAAATTTACCACTGGAATGACTGGTTCGCTAACCAAGCCAATCATTCCAGTGTTGAATTTGTAAAAATAATCTCTTGGCCTGCATATGGACAATCACTGAGCAGAAGATTTGTAATTTTCTTCACAATTCTTGAGCTTTAAAGAATTAACGTACTGATCCCTGTAGAGAACAGTCCAAGAGGTACATGTATTAACTCTTTAGGGATCAAATTCTTTAGGATGTCCGAAATATTCAGTTTAATATTTAGAAAATAATTTGACTGGAAGATGCTGCTACATGTAATCAACCAAGGACATCTAGTTAAGTTATTTTCAAAATATTCAACCAAATAATTCTTACATTGTAAGCGGAATTTGTAAACTCTCATCTGTATGGTTGAAAGGGTCTCTACAAAGCCTTCAACGCAATTAGCCCATGTCTGCACTGGAGTGGTGATGGTGGTGATAGTGATTAATCATAATAGTGTCCTGGGATCAGGGACTCAATACATGCTAATCAAACCAATAACTTCTCAGCCTAGCTGAGCATCGATTTACGTAGAAATCTAAGCTTAATTGGGCAAACTCTGGTTCTGGGTCTTAGTATAGCAATCCTAAGGTGACGCCTATATCGCTATGTAAATCAGTGTTGGTTTGCTCAGCTGAAAATTCAAGGCAGTGATGATATATCATAATATCGCAATATTTTCCTAGATACAATTATCGTCACCCAAAATCCAATGCCACCCAGCTCTACACGACATACAATGTACATGCATGTATTTACCCAATACAGTGTCCATTTTGAACAACTTTTTGTACATGTACATACAGAACTTTACATATAGATCTATTTTATGCTGGGTATTAATCATGTTAATATTTTAACATGCTAGCTTGTCAAAAACATCTTCTGAAGTGCTCTTGAGAAATGTTCACTAGCAGACCGAGAGTAGGCTTGTGCGATTATTGTGTTGAGTGATCGCGATCGATTATTAAAAAGTAATCGTGATTACTCAATTAATCAGGTTGGATACAAATTACCAAGACAGCAAAAGATTATCAATGACGAAAATTGCAATGGCATTTAGAAAAGTCCATTTGCAGGGCAAGAGAGGACTATTTATTTTTGAAAATGTATCACTGTAATGCCTGGCTCGATTCTCGAGCGAGGCATTCCAGTAATACATTTTCAGAAATAGTCCTCTCTTGCCCCGCAAATGGACATACATTCACTAAGCAAAATGCCATTTTTCATGACCGATCGCATTAAAAAGTAATTGAAAGTTAGGTTTTGAAATATTTTATGCGATAGAAAATATTCACGATTATTCGCTTCCTTAATTTTTAATCATATAAATTCACGATTTAAAACATAATCGCGATTTTCGATTTAATCACGTAATCGCACAAGCCTAAACAAGAGAAGACAATTTTTGAAATTTTACCACTGGAATGACTGGCTCGGTAACCGAGCCAGCCATTCCGGTGGTAAATTTTCAAAACTGGACATTTACTATTAGAAGATTAAAATTTTCTTGAACCAATTTTTGGTTTATGGTCTTATGGTTAGTACATGTATGTTAACAGATTCCTGTGATGGCGGGGTCTGGAAGCAGCACTGTGGCCGCTGATGCTCGGATCAAGGAGATGTTGAAGGAACTGTGTGGCCTCGTTCATCAGATACAAGAGGAACGATCACGAGGAGAACATAATCTATCAAATATCTCGAAAACACACGAGAAGATGCAACAGGAACAGAGAAGTATGCCAATAGTGCGGGCGTGCCTGCACGTGCATGTATATGTGTGTGTGCGCATGCGTGAGATGCAGTGAGCATGTGTTGTATGGTTCCATACAGATCTCCTGTAAGTTGTTAATGGACAGATTTCATGCTGTCTGTATGGCAATACATATATTATATATGCCGTTTAACCCTCAAATTTGTTTTTAAAATTTGTCCATCTGCAGACCAAGGGAAGAGTATGTTATCGAGCCAGTCATCCCATTGGTAAATTTAAAAAAATACTCTTATCTTTGTCGGCAAATGGACATTATTCAAGACCACAGCCATTTTTGGCTGATATGAGTGTTAAAGGGTTAATGGGTTAAGTTGACACATGAGGGGTTAAATCTGTTATTATGATTGAAGAGGGTGTAAATTAAAGATAATGTGCTCTACATTGTTTTTGTACTATATAACAATCATGATAACCAGCTGAAGTTGCCATGCATTAGCGAGTGTGAGTCATCTTAAAGCACTTGTTTAACTCTTTTACCGAGAAATTCCTTGTATCTCAATATCATGGCAAATAAACAGTAAAGCTGACATTTATTATTTTGACATGAATATAACTGTCATGACTGTGTTGACTGGAAGCTGTTGCTGCCTTAATCCGTTAATGGTCAAATTTGGCCCATAAAATTTAAATATCTGACTATTGAATGTCCATTTTCAGGCCAAGATAATACAATGTTTGAAAATTTATCACTGGGATGACTGGCTCGGTTATTCCAGTGGTAAATTTTCAAAAAATTGTGTTCTCTTGACCTGTAATTGGACATTCCACAAGACCATAACAGAGTCTGGTTTTGGCCGGCTTAACCATTAAAGATTTAAACTGCAAAGGCTTCCAATCATATTAATTTCAAAATATTCTACAGAATATGCTTTGCATCATAAAGAATCTACTTTTTGAAGAATTTGTTATTGAAATAGGTAATACGTTTGTATTAATGCAAATTCATTCCGATTACTTGTGGATGAGATTTGCCACTTTCGTTGACTCTTGAAATGCCAGTGTTTAGATTTCAAAATAACTATACAGCAACGCTGTTGAAGATTTTGAAACAGATTTGACTGGAAACAGCTCTCCTATCAAATTACTTCCAAAATATTCAACAGTATATTCCTTACATCATAAAAATTCTTTCTGGTCTATGACTGTTAAAGGGTTAAAAATTAACCCTAGACAGTCATTTTGGCCTGCTTGACCATTAACCCTGGTCACTCTGTTACCAATGTTCTATCTTTAGCTGTGCCTGTCATTTGTCTATAGCAAAGAAATTCAGGTGTACATTTTTCAACAATTTTGGTGGATGGTGTTGCTGTCTGTGATGGCAACATCTGCCACCAAATTTGTTGAAAAATAAACACCAGTTCATCTTTTAATTTAATGTGACAATTAAAAATTTTGACATCAGAGTGCTAATGGTTAAACGTTTAAAGAGCATTAATTGCCATTTTATTACATCGAATACATTATATCTAAAATAAAAAATTCAACTGTTTTACTGAAATATTAAGCATTAAAGATTACAATATTTTCAATTTTTTTAGTTATAAATTATATATAATATCCCACTTACATGACTTAATGAATCTTATACATGTAGATGTGAATCAGATAAATATATAGTACACTATCATTAAAAATAACTAACAAAACTGACAGATAAAATTTACACTTAGTAAAGTAGCTAAAGTAATAAGTTAGAGCAATCTGAGGCAGTCATGCATGTTCATGCACACACATTGCAAGCCTGGAAATAAGGTGCCTATCAAAGACATTGTCAGGAAACAAACTACCAAATGTCGGGCACAGGCTTTCCGGTTCCTGACATTTCCTCAGATACAAATTTAAACAGTCGCTGAGTTGCAATGTGTAACGAAAGAGATGCATAAATGTGGTGACAAAACTATAAATTATTCAGCTAGAAAAAGTGTGTAATAATCATTGACACTGAATTAGCTGCTTTCTGACATTGTTCTAACAGGTTCAAGTAAAAACACTGAAGTAGAATAATTATGACAGGCAGTAAATTCTTGATGTCAGGTACTAAGTGGTTGTTGACTGACAAAGTGTCAGATGATGTAGAAAAAGTTATTTCCAGACGTGCATTGCACAGTCAACATAACTAAATTAAAGCCTTGAGATGTACCAAAACACAAGCATGTAAGGCACAAGAACATGCGGTATGTTTGCTTATAGGTCATTAACTGCTATTCATAGCTAGTACCACTACGTACATGTATCAGCTATTATAAAAATACAAATGTTAAACAGAAGAGCATCGATACCCTTGTGTCTCTTTGTCCCAATGGTTTGAAAAAAGATGGGAGTTATGTCATGCCACGTTATCGAGCCAGAGATTCTGGGGCTAAATTTTCAACATATAGTCTTCTTTTCCTTCATGCCATGGACATTCGTCAAGACCAAGCGCTGCAGAAGTTGTTTTGGCAGACTTGACAATAGACTTTTCCAGTTTATCCATCAATCATATGAGTTGATGTCATAATCAACTACGTAATGTGTAGGAAGATATAATCAATGACGGAGATAAGGTCATCAATAATGCTTAATTGATGGTGGACTACACGTTGTTGTACGAATTGTATGTCGTTACTATTTAATAAACATGCTGTTGAATATTTTGAAACTAATTTGGCTGGTCGCTGTTGCTCCCATAGGCAGCAACAGCACCCAGTCAAATTAGTCTCAAAATATTCAACAGCTTACCGGTATAGTTTTCTTGAAATTGATAGTCAAGGAGTTCAGGAATCGATCGATTCAAACACGAGTGAGGTGTGGGTGGAGCTTAGCTAGAGATGGGCGGGGCATATCTAAAACTGATTCCTCTATTACATGCATATGGTGAAATCTTATTATCAGCTTGTCACAGCTGCATGGTTACATATTTGTTATAATACATATGTATTATAACAAATATGTTGCTGTATATATTATGCTATATATAATTTTTCACAAAGTGTAACATTTTATGCGCGTGTACTTTGCAGTGTCTCCGTACTACAAGAACAAATTACGCAGCCTCTATACGACAGCCATGCAAGATGCAGAAGCGGAGACGGAGTATGTGATTGTAGACTACAGCTAATAAATATCAATCATGATGAAACTTCAAGGGAAGGTTGCCTATGGTAGTAGGGAAATGCACATTATTTTGTGCGTCAGTCTGCCCATCCATCTGTCTTTATGACCATTTGTCCGTCCGTGCAAATTTTGGGGTTTCATTTGATAACTACTTTTTATACACCGCCAAAAGAATTTGGCGGGATATTATGTAATGGCGCCGTCCGTCTGGGCGGGCAGAGTGGTTTCCGGATGATAAATCTGTTACCGTTTATCGGATCGCTTTGAAACTTCATAGAGTGGTTGGACTAGGTCTGGGGAAAAAACCTATTGAATTTGACGATGATGCGAAATCCAAGATGTCCGGCAGCCACCGGTGGCCATCTTGAAAATTGGTTTCCAGATGATAACATCATTAACGTTTATCGGATTGCTTTGAAATTTCATGGAGTGGTGGGACTAGGTCTGGGAAAGAAGCATATCAAAATTGACGATGATCCGAACTCCAAGATGGCCGCCAACCACGGGCTGATATCTTGAAAGTTGCTTTCTGGATGATGTCTTTGTTACCATTTATCGGATCACTTCATAGGGTTGTTGGAATGTCTGGTAAAGAAACTTATTGAAATTTACGATAATCGGAAATCCAATATGGCTGCCAGTCCAGTGGCCATTTTGAAAATTGTTTTCTGAATGAAACCTTGACCGTTTAATGGATCACTTTGACACTTCATAAGGATGACTTGGTCTGGGTCTGAGTCAGAAATAAATATTTTCTGATAGCTCTCATTCATTGGTTTGTCATTATGGCGGGGTATTATGCGCCGTTTGCTGTGCTCTTGTTGAGTATTGTGATGAAACGTCATTGGAAGGTGCCTATGGTAGTAGGATATTTGCACATTGTATTTTGTGCGTCAGTCAGTCTGTCCAGCCATCCTTCCATCTATGTGTCTTTGGATGTGTCCATCCACCCACGCATATTTTGGGCTTTCGTTTAATAACTCTACTTTTGCTTTTTGTTTGGGGTCTTACGATGAAACTTCATGGAAAGATGGGCTATAGTAGTAGAGAATGCGGGTTATCTGTCTCCATTCGTGAAAATTTTGGGTTTTCGTTCAATAACTACTTTTTCATGGAGTATCATGACGAAACTTCATGGAGCGCCTCACTCTTTATTAGTTATAGTTTTTATTCATAATCATTATCTCCTCTAGTCTGTGCATGCATCCATTCATCTATCCAAATCAATGGGATTATGTCATCCCACTACGATGGCTGCTATTGAATCTGTGTACAATAATATCACCTACATGTACCATTGGAATTTGTGCACCTGTACACGCAACTGTTATGTTGATCAGACCAATGTCAGAGTTATTGCTCTTGAATTAGTGAACAGCACCATATTTTGTCCAGAGATGTATTTTTCCCCACTTTTCTATACATCTCACGACACAATCTGAACTCTCATTGAGCGAGACTTTTCTTGTAAACCAGTGGGGATGGGTGTATTAGTTAGCATTTGGCTTACAGTTTTACCGTAGCTATATATGGATTATAATTATATGTACAAATTGAAGTTTGAATTTCTTTAACCGTTTCATGTCTAAGTTTGTTCAAGAATTTAAATATATGTGCGTATTAAATGTCCATTTGTAGGACAAAAGAAGACAATTTTTTGGAAATTTGCCACTGGAATCACTGGCTCGATTATCGATCCAGTCATTCCATTGGTAAATTTTCAAAACTAGTCTTCTTGTCTTGCAAATGCATATATATATATATATATATATATATATATATATATATATATATATATATATATATATATATATATATATATATATATATATATATATATATATACATACATATATATATATATATTAAGGCCAGTGTAAAGGTCGCCGGTCTTGGCCAGCGTCGTCGTGAAAGAGTTAAAAATCTGATATTGTGTTGTAGATTGTTGCGAACAGCATTGGACAAGATAGCGGAAGTGAAAGGGTTGAGAGAAAACTGGAGAGCAGGTATGTGCATGATCACAATCAAGCAAGTAGATAGATCAATTTCTATCTGTGCTCAGCCTATTTTCGCTATGCCCCATACATTTCTGTTGATGCTCCACCCATTTCTAGCTATGCTCCACTTACTTCTAGCTATGCGTCGCCAATTTCTAGCTATACCCCATCTTTAGTAACGCCAACCCTTTTCTAGCTATGCGTCGCCCATTTTTAGCTAAACCTGGACATTTTTTATGCCAGTTGGATTCGATTTGAAACTTTGAAGCTTGAATTCCCAGAATCTAAATTTCAAGGTGGCTATACAGGTAGATCATTGAATATTTTGAAACTAATGACGCTGGTTTTGACCATTAAATGGTTAGTGGTCAAGAAAGTCAAAAGGTTTGCTTAGTGAATATTTATTTGCAGTTCGGAGAAAGCTATTTTTGAAAATTGACTGCTGGCATGACTGTCTTGGTTATTCTATTTCTGGCTAATGAAAAGCAGAATTGGCTAAATCATTGGCTAATGATTAAAATTAATTTAATTTTCTTGATTGTTAGAATCCTGATTAATTCCAGCATTACAATTGCAAAGGAAAAATTCCTGTTTACATTGTTGAAGATTTTGAAACTAATATGACTGAAAGCTGTTGCTGCCTAAGGCAGCAACAGCTTTCAGTCATATTAGTTTCGAAACATTTAACACATTTCTTATATATTAAGACCCTATTCTATCCGGACTGTAAAATTTATGGTATAAACTATGATGACTGACTGCAAACATATTCATAAGTGACATTGAAGTAAAGATGTGGCTAAAATATTTATTATTTGGCTAGCAAAAATGGTATTTGGCTATTCGATTGACTAGACCATTTCAAAAGCCAGATCTGCCCCTGCTGTGGGATGTGCCTTTTGGAGGGATAAAAAGACAGACCGACGTACCAACATATACTAGTTCTGTCGCTAAAAACTGGTTTCTGGAGCTGCAGAGATGGAATGAATGGAGAGATGCGATCACCTTGGACAGCTTCCAGTCAAATTTGTTTCAAAGTATTCAATAGATTACTTGACGTATATTTACATTGAAATTGAAATGTGGGAATTCAGGGGTCAGTCAGGCTGTGTAAATCGATTCGAATACACTTACTAAATGGGAGGAGCTTAGCTAGAAATGGTCATAGCTAGAAATTGTTGAGGGCATAGCTACAAATGGGAGGGGTCATAGCTAGAAATGGGTGATGGCATAGCTAGACATGGTTGAGGTCATAGCTAGAAATGGGTGGGGTCATAGCTAGAAATTGTTGGGGTCATAGCTAGAAATGGTTGGGGCATAGCTAGGAATGATTGGGGCATACCTAGAAATGGTTGGGTCATAGTTAGAAATGGTTGGGGCATAACTAGAAATGGGTGAGGGCATAGCTACAAAGCTAAAAATCAGCGGGGTCATAGCTATACATGGGTACGGGCATAGCTAGAAATGGGTGGGAACACAGCTAGAAATGGGTGAGGGCATAACTAGAAATTGGTGGGCTCATAGCTAAAAATGGGCAGGGGCATAGCTAGAAATGGGTGAGGGCATAACTAGAAATTGGTGGGATCATAGCTAGAAATGGGAGGGGTCATAGCTAAAAATGATTGGGTCATATAGCTAGAAATGGGTGAGGGCATAGCTAAATGGTTGGGTCATAGCTAGAAATGGGTGAGGGCATAGCTAAAAATGGGTGCGGTCATAGCTAGAAATGCTTGGGGCATAGCTAGAAATGATTAGGGCTTAGCTAAAAATGCTTGGGTCATAGCTAGAAATGGGTGAGGGCATAGCTAGAAATGCTTGGGCATAGCAAGAAATGATTAGGGCATAGCTAGAAATGTTTGGGGAATAGCTAGAAATGATTTGGTGTACCAAGAAATGTCTGAGGGCATGGCTAGAAATGGGTGAGGGCATAGCTAGAAATCGGTGGCATCATAGCTAGAAATGGGGGAGGGCATAGCTAAAAATGGGTGGGGACATAGCTAGAAATAGGTGATGGCATAGCTAGAAATGGGTGGGCCATAACTAGAAATGGGTGGGCTCATAGCTAAAAATAGGCAGGGGCATAGTCAGAAATGGGTGGGAGCATAGAGCTCTAGAAATGGGCAGGGGCATTGCTAGAAATGAGTGAGGGTATACCTAGAAATGGGTTGGGGCATAGTTAGAAATAGGCAGGGCATAGTTAGAAATGGGCAGGGCGGTAGTTAGGATTGGGTAGAGGCATAGCTAGAAATGGGCGGGGTCATAGCTAGGAATGGGTGGGGGCATTGTTAGAGATGGTTGGGGGTGGCATAGCTAGAAAGGGGTGGGAGCCTAGCTAGAAATGGGCAGGGTCATAGCTAGAAATGGGTGAGGGCATAGATAGAAAGGGGTGAGGGCACAGCTAAAAATGGTTTGGTCATAGCTAGAAATGGGTGAGGGCATAGTTAAAATGGTTGGGTCATAGCTAGAAATGGGCGCAGTCATAGCTAGAAATGGGTGCGGTCATAGCTAGAAATGCTTGGGGCATAGCTAGAAATTGGTGAGGGCATAGCTAAAAATGGTTGGGTCATAGCTAGAAATGGGCGTGGTCATAGCTAGAAATGGGTGAGGGCATGGCTGGAAATGGGCGCGGTCATAGCTAGAAATGCTTGGGTCATAGCTAGAAATGGGTGAGGGCATAGCTAAAATGGTTGGGTCATAGCTAGAAATGGGTGAGGGCATAGCTAGAAATGGGCACGTTCATAGCTAGAAACGCTTGGGCATAGCTAGAAATGATTAGGGCATAGCTAGAAATGATTAGGGCATAGCTAGAAATGTTTGGTGCATAGCTAGAAATGATTTGGTGTACCTAGAAATGTGAGGGCATAGCTAGAAATCGGCACCATCATAGATAGAAATGGGGGAGGGCATAGCTAAAAATGGGTGGGGACATAGCTAGAAATGGGTGATGGCATAGCTAGAAATGGCTGGGCCATAACTAGAAATGGGTGGGCTCATAGCTAAAAATGGGCAGGGCCGTAGTTAGAATTGGGCAGAGGCATAGCTAGAAATAGGCGGGGTCATAGCTAGGAATGGGTGTGGGCATTGCTAGAAATGGGTGGGAGCCTAGCTATAAATGGGCAGGACATAGCTATAAATGGGCGGGGCATGTCTAGAAATGGATCCCTCTATTCTGTCTTCAAAATGTAGGTTGTCTGTGAAGCAGGTATGGACTGAGTAGTTTTGTTTTTGTTTTCCCAGATGGCGATCGACCTAAGCAGATAATGAGACGCGGCGTCCTCATGAGTATGCTTCAACAGAATGCTGTATCTCTTCCTCTATGGGTCAGCAAGCCGGGGGAAAAGTATGTACACATGTCTGCAAGTGGTAATTTTCTGAGAAAATTAAATTTTATTGAAAAAATTTGAGGATTAATGGGTTAAAACAAATATGATGTGACTCCGGTAGCTTTTTGAGAAATGGCAAAAATCTGATTGACAGAGAGAGTGAATGACGTACCAAGCGATTGACTTATACTACATCATGTGGACCCAGGTGGTCACTTGAGAGTAAATTTGGCCATATATAATCTTGTTTCAGGAAATGTTTAAAAGGAATGATAAAAAAAATTTCAAATCTGAAATGCTAAGGTGTTGGGTCTGTTACCTCGTTTTGTTATCTCTTGGTTAAAACCAGGTATGTAGCGAACCTGGTAAATTTGGGTGGGGTGGCGCGAGGGTGTCCAAATCCAAAATATTTTAGTGCAAAACTGGGAATGGGTCTGATGGTAGCTAGAGTTGTGGGATGGGTGGCTATGTGTCTGGTCAGAACACTCGGGAGTGAAGCATTATAGAAATAACGTAAAATCGTATGAAAATGTAGGGGTCCATACCTAGCTATGCCCCGCCCATTTCTAGCTAAGCTCCATTCACTTTTTCTGTGTGATGGAACCGATTTGAAACTGAATCGTAAACTTCCAGAATTTACCTTTCACGTTAACTATACTGGTAACCTATTGAATATTTTGAAAGTATTTTGAGGGGGTTGGGGGCGCTGTTGACAGCTCCCAGCCAAATGAGCTTCAAACTATTCGTCAGAATGTTTATTAACCCTTTTATGACGTAGCCGGCCCAAACCGGCCTCTGCAGTAGTCATGAGGAATGTCCATTTGTGGGCTAAGAGACTATTTTTGAAATTTTACCACTGAAATGACTGGCTTAGTAACCGAGCCAGCCATTCCAGTGGTAAATTATCAAAAATAGTCTTCTCATGGACATTCAATAAGGAAATATTTCGATTGTCTGGACCAAATTTAGACATTAAAGGGTTAAATTGTAAATTAATCAAAAACATACAAATCGTACACTAATGGCAAACTGTTCAATTTTCGTGATGGAGCTGTGTCATTATGATTGTGACATCATCTCCCTTGTGACTAACTGATTATGACATCAGATACTTGAGTGACAGATCAGATCAGATCCCTCCATTACCAGAATCAACATGAAAATGAAATTTAACATCCTGTAATCCATTTTTCAGACCTCCTCCACTGTGCGGTGCAATACAAGCTGATGTGAGTTTCATAGCCAAACAAGGTGATAAAGTTGCAGCCCGGGTTCGTGCATCAGATGGGGAGGAGAACTGGATCCTGGCTGAAGTTGTCTCTTACTCATCATCAGCCAGTAAATATGAAGTGGATGATATAGATGCAGAGGAAGGAAAGGAGTAAGTATAGGGACATCTACACAGGCTGATAAGTCTAACTCCTATATTGCCTATGTGTTTTGTCGAGCCCGTAGCGAAGCGGAGGATCTTGTCATAGCGATCCGAATGACGTCTGGCGTGACGAGAATTAGGTAAATGTAAGTTAAAGTTTTCAAATAGACATTTAATTCATTATTGACTTACCCGATGTTAATAAAACTTTAATCTATACCATCATTGCATCTTGTCCATCATAATTGAAATGATTTTCAAATTTTTTTCCTATGTTTACGAGGTTTGCACTTAGCTTATTTTGCACTAAGAATGAGGTAAATGTTAAAGGTTTTCAGTGGACTTTTAATTTATCAAAGGCTTATCTGATGTGAATATAACATTACTGGTTTGTTCTGAGCTGTCATTGCATCCAGTCTCCATCATAATAATTGTGATTTAAAAAATTTGTCCATTCTTTTCCGGCATTTGGCCATGGCTTAGAAAATTTGTGATATATATCCTGCTTAACCCAAAAATGGACCTTTCCAGTTTTCGCTATGCCCCCCCATCTCTAGCTAAGCTCCACCCACATCTCTCTCGTGTTGGGATCGATCGATCTCTGAACACCCTGACTATCAATTTCCAAAAAACAACACATTTAAGCTGTTGAATATTTTGAAACCAATTTGACTGGGTGCTGTTGCTGCCTAAGGCAGCAACAGCACCCAATCAAATTAGTTTCAAAATATTCAACAACATGTTTATTAAATAGCAAAGAATTACAAAGACATACAATTCATGCAACATGTCAGAGTATTTGAGATTTGGTGACAGTCGATATTGAACCCTTTGTGACGTAATGATTGTGACGTCATCATACACGCGCTGATCTGATTATGATGTCATACGAGGTCAGATGATAGATGGATACTCTGGAAAGGTGAATTAGAAGTGCTAAAGTTTTTTAGTTGATATCTAATCAATGAAGGATTTATCCAATACCATTAAAACTTTACAGTTTTGTTTTATCCTGCTTAACCACAGAATTAGAAGAATGTTAGTCTTTCAATGGTCTTTTAATTTATCAAGGGCTTATTCGATCCCAATGAAACTTTACAGATTTGTTTTATATCACCATTGCGCTGTTTGCAGCAAAGTTAAAATGAATTATAAGTTTATTTCCATACTTTTGCATGGATTGGACTTAGTTTATTTCTGTGTGATTTGTCTCCTTTTCAAGAATTAGAATATGTTAGTTTTAAATAGACATTTGATTTGTCAATGGGGTATATTATTTTAAATCTTGCGACAAATGTTGTGTAATATGAGGAAAACCTAAAGGGCTGAACACGCGGGCTGCAGTCCCCATACATGAGAGTCTTCAGTGGATATACAGATTTCAGTGTTATTTGGCTAAACTAGGGATTTCTAAAGTTTCTGCTTTTGATTAAATACCTTCAAAACAATGTTTTTCTAAGTAGGTAAAGTATTTTTCAGTAATTTTCTTCATTTGCTACTCTCATCCCTGAGACAATCTAGTTATTTCAACTGGCATGAAAGGATAAGTGAGCTTATGCTGTGGCAGCCATCCATCATCCGTCTGTCAACCGTTTCTTTAAATGACTTCTCTTGAACCACTGAGCCGACTTCAATTATACATGGCAGGAAGCCTCCTTAAGGCGTTCAGATCCATTTCTGATCACATGAAGTCTCAAAAATCACTTGGGAATAAATTCTAATCTCGTGAAACATCATCTATAGCAGCAGCTGAACCAAGTTTGCTCGAGGGAACTAGATATATGCCAAATGCTTCTGGGGCCATCCAAGGTCACAAAAACGACATCCCAATTCGCTGAAGGGGTTGGGCTGAAATTTGGAAAATACGATTAGGGACGAAGTGCCATTGAAGTTTGGGGAATTTGTGATGTCAAACTATCCATTTTCCAAACTGTCAGATAAACGGGTTTGCGGCCATCTTCATTTTTCCCAGGCAAAACCTCCCATAATTAAGCAATGGGAAATTTAAAATGTGTTTTTGAGAACCACTGGACTGATTTGAACAATTTTGCAGTTCTGGCCAAATTTTAGGATTCTATTCATAGGCGATAATGGCTTTTCTAGTTGAAATGTCTATACTCCAGGTGAACGATGCGGGCTCCTTGGACCTCTTGTTTATTTCTCTGACATGAAATGTGTCTGGGTGCGTGAGATCAGCATGTGTCTGTCCATCCATCCATATGTCCAACACACCCGGTGGCCATGTTGAAATTTTATCACTCGGCACAGACAGTTTAATCCTTTAACCCCCAGATTTAATCAAGAAAATTTAGATTTTCTCATAGAAAATGTCCATTTGCAGACGATGAGAAGACTATTTTTGAAAATTTAGCACTGAAATGCCTGGTTCGGTTATCGAGCCAGTCATTCCAGTGGTAAATTCTCAAAAATAGTCTTGTCTTGGTCTGCAAATGGACATTTCTCAAGATCACTGCAGAAGCTGTTTTTGGCTGATATGGGTGTTTAAGGGTTAATGGTCAAGATTTGTCGAGAAAATTAACATTTTTGCTTACTGAATGTCGTTCTGCAGGCCCAAAATGACAATTTTTGAAAATGAACCGCTTGAATGAATAGCTCGGTTATTGAGCCATCCCTTCCATTAGTAAGTTCTCAAAAATAACTATCTCCTTGACCTGCTGTGCTGGCTTGATCATTAAATGTCTAAACTCCATATACGGTCTGTAGAGTTCTAATATCTAATATTTATACTGAGTGCCAAAAAATTAATTTCTAAGTGTAGCTTAAAAATGGCCAATTGAGGAATCCAGTTTCAGCTATGTGCTGCCCATCTCTAGCTAAGCTCCACCCACACTTTGCATGTGTTGGGATCAATAGATCCCTGCACTCTGAATCTCAATTTCCAGAAAACTATACAGGTAAGCTGTTGAATATTGTGAAACTAATTTGACCGAGTGTTTGTTGCTGCCTATGGCAGCGACAGCGCCCCACCAAATTAGTTTCAAATGATTCAACAGAATGTTTATGACATAGCAGACATACAATTCGTACAACTTGATGGACTATGAAGCATTTGAGATGGACTAAATCTCGTCATTCATGACGTAATTGATTATGACGTCAGCCTACTTGTGACATAGTTGGTTACGTCATATGACTGACTGAGAAACTGCATTCATTAATTAACCCTCTAACCATTGAAATGCCAATTTATAAGACAACTATCAGGTAAGCTGTTGAATATTGCGAGATTCATTTTAAAACTGGAACCATGATGCCATATTCAACAGAATATTTGTTACATCAAACAGAACTTTTTACCCGCGATGTTAGATGCAAGGGTGAATAATGTGAGCATGTTGTTGTAGAATCTTGTTGTCTTGTTGTTGTTGTGGTTATTGTTCTTAAGACATTCTTAATAACTCTGGATTGAAATATGGCTGTGGAATCCCAAAGATGCATGTCCATTTTGGGGTCAAATTATGCTAAAACGTAACAGCTTGCAAGAAGTCTTCAGAAACATTATTTTCACACACTTTTGACCTCATGGTGGATGAAATGAAAAATGAAAAAACTAAATTTTGTCCTTGCTGTTTCTTGTCTATAAAGGATAAAGTATTAATCTACTGTAAAACTATTGTAATAGAATCATGTCTGTAACATACCCGATATAGTGGTATTGAGATTAGCATGACTTTCTATTGTTCTATAAAGGGATCCTATCTGTCACTCAAGTGTCTTATGTCATTCTCAATTACGTCACTAGTTAGCTGATGTCACAATCAAAATGACATGACATATATCTGTCATGAAAATCCATTGCGAATGTGTACAAAAATGTGTCTGATGAATTTACAATTTAATAATCATTGTTGAATATTTTAAAACTAAATTGAGTGGGAGCTGTGGCAGCAACAACCCCTCCCCCAGTCAAATTAGTTTCAAAATATTCAACAGCTTACCAGTATAGTTACTTTGATATTTAGATTCCGGCTAATTCAGTTTTGAAGTTTCAAATCGATTCCAACACATAAAGTTGGCGAAGCTTAGCTAGATTTGGGCAGGTCATAAGTAGAACTGACTTCCTCTATTGCAGGAGTCACAGTTTGAGTAAGCGCCGCATCGTATCGTTACCAATATGGAAAGCCAATCCAGAGACAGACCCAGAGGCTGTATTTCCTAAGAACACAGTGAGTACATTGATGCCATAAAAGTTCTGAATCTATAATCTCACCTCAATGGAAGAGTTAGTCTTTCTGACACTCGGCTACCTGACACTTATAGCTCTTGAGCATACAATAATGGAGGATTCCAGTTTCTGACATCATAATCAAGTACGTCCTGTGTAGGATAATGTCATAACCAATTACGTCATGTAGCTAAGTTCCTCACGAACGCATAAATGATGACGGACTAAGCATTGTTGTACTAATTGGATGTATACTATTTTTGTCTCACCTGGCATGAAAGGCCAAATGAGCTATGCCATTACGACCATCCGTCATGTGTCCATCAACTTTTCCTTTAAACGACTTCTTCTCAAGAACCACTGGGCCGATTTCAATTGTATCTGGCAGGAAGCATCCTTAGGGCATAGGGATCCAAGTCTGTTCAAATGAAGCCGATGGCCATCTTGGATTTCGGCCGATTTTAGGAAACGTCTTTAAAAATCTCCGAAACTGCTTGGAGAATCGATTCAAAACTCATGAAACATCATCTAGGGAAAGAGGTAAGCCAAGAAGACTTGATTGACCACATGGTTCGGTGGCCATCTTGGATGACCTAGTTTTCCCAAAAACGACTTGTCCAGAACCGCTGAAGGGATCGGGCCGAAATTTGGGAGACATAATTAGGGAAAAAGGGCCATTAGTTTGTTCAAGGGAAGTTGATCCGTCAAAAAACTCGGCTGACATGGTCCAATCAAAATGTAGCGTGTTCGGCGGCCATATTGCATTTTTTTTATTTGATTGATTTTGAGGCTGAAATTGGTTCTATATGTTTTTGGGTATTCTGAACTCAAATTTGCCATTTTCGAAACTGTCGGATAAACGGGTTGGCAGCCATCTTGGAGTATTTTCCTGCCAAAGGCGCCCGTACTAAAGCAATGGGGAAATTTAAAATGCCTTCTGGAGAACTACTAGGCCGATTTCAATTATATTTGGCAGGAAGCATTCTTAGGGCATAGGGATCTAAGTTTGTTCAAATGAAGCCGATCGGCCATCTTGGATTTCAGCCGATTTTGGGAAGTCTAAAAATCTCCGAAACCGCTTGGGGAATCGATTCAAAACTCATGAAAACTCATCTAGGGAGAGACATAATCCAAGTTTGTTCAAGAAGACTTGATTGACCGAATGGTTCCGCGGCCATCTTGGATGACCTAGTTTTCCAGAAAATGATCTCCAGAACCGCTGAAGGGATCAGGCCGAAATTTGGGAGATATGATTAGGGACTGAGGGGCATTAAAGTTTGTTCAAGGGAAATTGATCCGTCAAAAACATGATCGCCATGGTCCAATCAAAATGTAGCATGTTTGCAGGCCATCTTGGATAATTTTCCCGCAAAAAGCTCCCCTACTAAGGCAATGGGAAATTAAAAATGTCTTCTCGAGAACTACTGGGCCGATTTCAATTATATTGGGCAGGAAACATCCTTAGGGTATGGAGATTTAACTTTGTTCAAACAAAGCCGATCAGCCAATTTGGCGGCCATCATGGATTTTGGTCGATTTTTAGAAATGTTGGATGGCCTGGTTTTCATGAAAGCAACTTAGTCCTTGCTTTGAAAGGTAGATAAAGAGGGTTTAAATAGTGCATGTGTTAAAATGCTTTGATTGTTTAATCCTATTCCCCATTAGCATACCTACAGAAATTGCCAATTTCACCACAAACATCCAGAATTTCAATTTCAAACCATATTAACAGCTTAAAAGATTTTAAATATTTTGAAATTAATTTGGCTGGAAGCTGTTGCTGGTTCAAGCAACAATGGATTCTAGTCAATTTATGTTTAAAACTTTCAACAGTTTCCTGTATGGCAGTCTTGAAATTTAGATAAGAATGTTGCATTGAAGTGTTAAATGCTTGTTATCGTATTCCCTATAAGCATATCTACTACAGCAATTGCCCTTTCCAGGCAAACTTCGACAATTTCAATTTTAAAACAATTTAAAAACAAATCAATATGAAAGCATATTACTAGGCCGGTTGCATCAAGTTAGTCAAATTGTTGTCAATTATTTACTAGATTTCACCTCCCTTGAATTGTGAATAAAAAAAGATAGGTATGCATACATGTATGATTTTTAGCTCACCTAGCCAAGTGAGCTTATGCCGTGGCGACCGTCTGTTGTGTGTCTGTCCGTCCGTCAACTTTTCCTTTAAGCGACTTCTAAAGAACCACTGGGCCGATTTCAATTATATTTGGCAGGAAGCATCCTTGTGGCATAGGGATCCAAGTATTCAAACGAAGCTGATCGGCCAATTTGGTCGGTGGCCATCTTGGATTTTGCCCAATTTTAGGAAACGTCTTTAAAAATCTTCTCCGAAACCGCTTGGGGGATTGATGCAAACCTCATCAATTTTGTTTAAGGGAACTTGATTGGTCAAATGGTTCACTGGCCATCTTGGTTGACCTAATTTTAGTGAAAATGACTTCCAAAACCACTTAAGGGATCGGGCCGAAAGTTTGCGGATAGGATTATGGACTAAGGGTCATTAAAGTTTGCTCAAGGGAAGTTGATCCATCAAAAAACATGGTCGCCGTAGGCAAATCAAAATATAGCGTGTTTGGTGGCTATATTGAATTTTTTATTTGATGGATTTTGAGGCTGCAATTGGTTTTATCTGTTTTTGGGTATTCTGATCTCAAATTTGCAATTTTCAAAACTGTCGGATAAACGGTTTGGCGGCCATTTTGGATCATTTTCCTGCCAAACGCTCTCATACTAAAGCAATGGGAAATTAAAAATGTCTTCTCAAGCACTTCTGGGTCGATTTCAATTATATTTGGCAGGAAGCATCCCGAGGGTATAGAGATTCAAGTTTGTTCAAAAGAAGTTGATCGGTTGATTTAACCGGTGGAAAAAATCTCCCAAACCGCTTGGGGGATCGATGCAAGACTCATCAAATATGGTTTAGGGCAAGAGCTGAACCAAGTTTGTTCGAGGGAACTTGATTTGCCAAATGGTTCGGCGGCCATCTTGGATGTCCTAATGTTTGCGAAAACAACTTCTCCAGAACCGCTGAATGGATCGGGCCGAAACATGATATGTCAAAAACACATGTTCGCCATGAATCAATCAGAATTTAGCATTTTTGGGGGACATCTTGTATTTTCTGCAAATTTCTGAGAAAATCATAAAAAGACTACTTATTAACCACTGAGCCAATTTTAAACCTTGTTCACAGAAATTTGATTGGTAAATTTTTCCAATGTCATCTCGTTTTGTTCGATTATGTTCGTGGCCAATAATTCCAGGTGAACGATACAGGACCCTGGGGCCTCTTATTATGTAGAAAATGGAAAAGTACTCGGCATGTACTCTTAAGTACTCAAAAGCACAAGTACAGATTATGTACTCGAGTACAAGTATGAGTACTTAAAAAATGTATTGAGGCTGAGTACGAGTACATGTACTCATAAGGCACGAGTACTGAGTACATGCAAGTATTTGAAAATTTGTACTTGAGTACACGAGAACTGAGTACATTGGCCCCAACCCTGTCTCCAGAGCCACTGAACGGATTGGGCCAAAATTTGGCAGATATGATATTGATGACTAAGGGCGATTAAAGTTTGTTCAAGAGAAGTTGATACATAAAGAAACATGGCCTCTGTTTTCTTGTTACAAGTCTGCTCAACTCATTAGAGTTCTACTTATTGTTAATGACCATTCTAGTTGAGATCCCTATGGTCCAGGTGAGCGATACAGGCCCCTTGGGCCTCTTGTTTAAACATGCCATTGAATATTTTTTTTGAATATTTGAATATTTTGAAACTAATATGACTGGGCGCTATTGCTGCCATAGGCGGCAACAGCACCCAGTCAAATTAGTTTCAAAATGCTCAACAGCTTACCTGTATAGTTTTCTGTAAATTGAGATTCATGGAGTGCAGGGATCGATCGATCCTAACACGGGCGAAGTGTGAGTGGAGCTTAACTAGGGATGGGCGGGGTATAGCTAAAATTCATCCATTACTATTGATCCTAATGAGAAAATTTAGCATTGACCTTTATCATTCAGAAGCTAGGTCAGATTGATCTAGTCCTTATTTGTTAGACTGTATGGCGAAAGGTTAGAAGTTAATAGCTTTAAATATGAGAAAACGTGGCACTGAAGTATTATCTTTTCCCATTGAGCTACATACATGAGAAAATTTTCACGGGGGTGGGGTGACATCTTTTTTCCCCTTATACACACTGTTTATTCAGTCTGTTTGATATTTCTTGATATGAACACATGTATAATATTCAATGAAATATTTTCATTGAATAGATAATGCATAATAGACTCACTTGCCCCTTGACACTGCAAAATCTTTGTAGCGACGATGATGGTGAAGATGTCAACACGACGGGATAAGTTATATTGTTGATTTAAATTTTGTAATATATATATATTACCTAGTTATGAAAGGTTTGATTAACTTAGTTTGGATATGTTATCGAGATACTCTGATTACATATCCAAATGGCCAAGAGTTTAATCGGACAATAGTATCACGTGGTACAAATTCTACTCGATTACTCCTGCTTCAAGCTAGAGTAAAGGTGTGCGCATGTGTAGAAAGGTACCCCGATAACGAAATAGAACTTGGCCTAAATGTAATTTCAAGTACGAAATAGTTCAAATAAGGATGATTTGTTTGTGGCACAATGCTCATGTTGGTCAGCACTCTCGGGAAGCGATGCGTCACAGCAATGAAAACGAATAGCGAAAAATGGCGTGTTCAAATGGATTTCAGTAATTGACTTTATTGTAAAATTTGTCAAAATATCAGTTTATATGATAATAGAATCTCACTCTGTCCTGTTTAATATCGCAATTATCAAAATGCACTCACTAAAGCTCGTGCAATGTGATATTTTCAACCCAGCTGATAATGGTGACATTAAATGGGACCTCGTTTCAGATCCTCTATTTATAAAAAAAACTTTGGCAGATACTAGATTCCCAGATGGAATTGAACCCACAACTGACAAAAGCGCCAAGCATCATACATAGCCCACAAGTGCTTCCACTTTAAGTAAGATTTATGTTTTGCGGCATTGGTGTGGTGGAAGTGCTTGTGGGCTATGATGCTTGGCACTTTCTTCGGTTGTGGGTTCGATTCCATGTCAATGCCAAAATACTGTATTGCCATGACTAATTGTACAACTAGATTCCCACAGGAACATTTTGACCAGTTTCGATCTAAATCTGTCCAGAAAAGGCAAAATCAAAATATGCCACAATTCTGGACGACCCACAAACATAGACGGACAGACAAAGCAACCATATCTCATATATTTTGAAATTAATTTTGATTGAAAGGTTTTATTTTGTTTTCAGCTTGTACTTGCCTTGTATCCACAAACAACATGCTTCTATAGAGCTCTTATTCACAGACCTCCAGAAAAGGTACAGTTAGCTAACAATCACATCAACTATGGTCGAGGACAATTAAGTCCTGTCATGACCAAGCGAGCCAAAACCTGTCTGCTGTGATCTTGAGAAATGTCCATTTGCAAACCAAGAGAATGGATTTTTGAAAACTTACCATTACAGGGTTCATACACCCATCAGAGGTTATCACTCAAGGATTTTCACGGCCACAATTTCAACACCTTCAAGAACCTCGTACCAGGTTGAACAATGGACATCGAGTGGGAAATGAAAGAGGACTGGGATGGGGGAATTTCCTGACAATACAACTTATAAAGAGCCTAATGCAAAAATGTTAATATTAGAAGCTCTGAGAAGGCAATTCCTTCATTTAGACTGATGATTCACATGACAACAATTTTATACTGAATGAAAATAATTTGGGCTGAAATGTTAAATGTACTTTTTAAGGGAATTCTCAAATTCAAGGCACATGTTAAAATTCAAGTACTTTTCACATTTGTATGAACCCTGCATTAGGATGATGGGTTTGATAACCGAGGCAGCCATTAATTTCCAAGAATAGTATTAGTTTGGCCTGTAAATGGACATTCAATAAGCAGATATTCTGATTGTCATTTAGCCATTAAAAGATTAACCACTCAATAATCTGGAAAATAAAATTGCTAGCATCAGGCTTAAAAAATTTCAAACTACATATTTTTACATCGGATAAGGTAACGGTTTAATCATCTTTCATCGAACCTATTTTAATTACATATGTACATTTGGGAATAATGTTTGTTACATATGTTGAATAGTTATGAATATTTTGATGAAAGTAGTTGCTACATTAGCAACATGAACATGACATGGCAATAATTTTATATTTTATATATATATACGGTTTACTGTATTAAATCTTTTTAAGGCCATAGCAATTAATTTTTTTGTTTTATAAAATCTCCTAACTTAATTTTTACATATCTAGAAAAAAAAAAACCCGCTGAAATTTTAAGACATTATTTTCAACATTCTTTCCATCTAGCAATTTTTTTGCAGCCAAATCCTTTTTCTCTTCAAGAGTATACTTACCTCCCTGATACGCATTGATATTTCCTAAATATCGACCTAGTTCCAATAAACTCAGACTTGAAAAGAAACCGCGCCCCCCACCCCCCCTCCAACTGGGCAGGTTATACATCTGACAGCTTGCCAGATGTGGTGCCCAACTGTGCGCATGCACCGACTGCCACTTCCTCTCTATTATTGGCAGCCATTGCAACACGCTCTGTTTTTCACTAGCAGAATTTGTTCAAATTGTTCCAATTTAGAATCCGAGTTGTGGAGTTTGAGTTCGCTTTTCTATCAGTCGAGATGTCTGAACATGTGACGTCGCCTCACGCCACGCCTGGACCAAGTCACCAGGTGTATTTAATTATTATCCCCATGACCCGTGTATGTGTGTGCCGTCTGTGCACTTATCAATTGTAACGCATCTCCTAGACCATTTCGGATAGAAACTTGAAACCTTGGGGATGATTATACCTATGGGCAAGGATGTGCATGACACTTTTGAAATCTTGCTCTAACACACACGCCCTTGGGGGTGGGAAATGTGGGGTAAAAAATAAAATTTTTCCAAAGGTTATGTCGCATATCATTTTCAAACCAATGATGAGTAGACTACAGTACAAGGAATTATTTTTATCTTGAATCAAACTGAGGGTGGGGGGGGGGGGTGTGTGTCAAAAGTGGGCACCAATCGATTGTAAAGCAACTCCTAGACCATTTGACATAGAAACTTGAAACTTTGGGTATGATTACATATGGCCAGGGATGTGCATGGCACTTTTGAAATTTTGTTATGACGCCCAGGGGTGGGGGCTTAGGGGTGGGGACTGTGGGTCAAAAGTAAAATTTATCCAAAGGTGGTCATGTCACATCATTTTGATTGCACATATGGACAGGGATGTTCATGACACTTACAATTTTGGCATCAAAATTGGGCAGGGCCCTGGGGGTGGGGAATGGGAGGTAAAAAATTAATTTGTTCCAAAGGTTGTCATGTCGCATATCATTTTCAAGCCAATGATTAGTAGTCTACAGTAAAAGGAATTATTTTGATCTTGGATCAAACAGAGGGTAAGGGGGGGGGGGGGGGCAAAAGTGGGCACCAATCGATTGTAAAGCAACTCCTAGACCATTTCACATAGATACTTTGGGTATGATTACATATGGCCGATTGCACATATGGACAGGGATGTTCATGACACATTTGGAATTTTGGCATCAAAATTGGGCAGGGCCCTGGGGGTGGGGAATGTGAGGTAAAAAATTAAATTGTTCCAAAGGTTGTCATGTCGCATATCATTTTCAAGCCAATGATTAGTAGTCTACAGTAAAAGGAATTATTTTGATCTTGGATCAAACAGAGGGTAAGGGGGGGGGGGGCAAAAGTGGGCACCAATCGATTGTAAAGCAACTCCTAGACCATTTCACATAGATACTTTGGGTATGATTACATATGGCCAGGGATGTGCATGGCACTTTTGAAATTTTGTTATCCCCATACCCCTGGCAGGGGGGGGGGGGGATGTGGGTAAAAAAGTTAATTTATCCAAAGGTGGTCATCTTTGAACCCCATGAGTAGTAGACTACAGTACAAGGAATTATTTTGATCTTGGGTCAAACTGAGGGATGGGGTAGGGTCAAAAAGTCAAAATTGGGCCCCAATCGCACACCATTTTAGATAGAAATTTGAAACTTTGGGGATAATTGCTAGGATGTGCATGACACATTGGAATTTTTATAAATATTTTGACCTGTGGACAACACTTTGGCACTTGAGTGGTGGTACCTGGTGGTTCAGGTATCATAGAAATATGCAGATGGCTGTCATTTTTGAAAATTTTTAATTTTTGTGACTGCCAGATTTATTCATTCTGCTTTCTTTGATTGCTTATGCATAGCTTTATGTAATGTTCATACTATTGAAGCTATGCCATAGGGTATTGAATTGAAGGAAATTTCAATTTCCCTTTCTCCGAGATCTAACAATACTTAAAATTACATTACTCATTGATAATACAGCTATCCTGACAGCTATCTCTAGGAATCTAGATTTAGATAGCTTTACCGGCTTCTGGAACCGGGTACCCGGTTCCCAACAACCGGGTACCCGCCTGCCAGCGACACTCATATTGTTTGCATAGCTACCAAACAAGAGAATACCCATGGCTTGCTTCCGTGGGGTTGGGTAAGTATTGTTAGATCTCGGAGAAAGGGAAATTGAAATTTCCTTCATTCTCCTTCGATCAATACTTACCATTACATTACTCATTGATAACACCAGATTTAGTCGGTAACCTGGTGGGAAGGGGCAAGCCATACAAAGCCTCTTTTGCCCCCTGGAGAAAGAACAGACCTAAACTTGACATACGGAGACCTAAAAGGACTCAAGCTTTGGGACCGAATTACATTCGCATCACCACTCCACCCCACCCCCACCCCTTTCCCCTAAAAAAGGGAGAGGACTTACAAACATGCATCTTGCCTGAAAACACAAATGTGCGAAGAGGGTTAACAGCTCTTTGCACATATAAGCCTGGGAATGAGCATGAATATATAAGATGAATGATCATGATATATAAACATAATACAAAAAACTGCCAACCTTGAATTACCTCATGAATTATTGATTCCAGATGTGGAGCCATCAACCAACACACCTTCGACCACACATGTCCCATACGGTTGAATTCCTTTCGCTTGACCATGTCTGTTCTTGCTGAGGAAGCTGCCAATAGAAAAACTGCCTTTAGTCATGCTTTAGACTAGCCGAACCCAAAGGGTGCTTGGCCAGTACATTAAGCACTAAAGATAGACTCCAGGCTGGATTGACTACCGGTTGTCTCGGTTGGAGATTGCTCATTCCCATTACCATAACATTTAACTGGGCCACCTCTGGACTATCTCTGTTGACTAAACAAGGGATAACTGATGCCAAAGCTGACTTGTATCTGGCAATTGTGACAGGAGCCAATCCTGTAAAGAACAACTCACAGAGAAAGTCTGCTATTTGCCGAATAGTGGATTAAAATGGATCAATACCCTTTCCTTCACACCACTCTTCAAATTTCAGTTGGTTTTCCAAACTTTTTTTCGCAGTCCTGCAAGGTATTCAACTGAGAATTGGTTTATTGCTTTATGAGAAGTTACAGACCAAGTTCGAGTTTCAGGCGTATACGTCAATTTTTTATGGAGTTATGCCCCCTTTCGAGTTAAGAAATATGAAAAATATTAGCTTTTCGCACTTTTTTTTTGCACTCCAAGATATTTAAGCGAAAATCGGTGCATCGCTTTAGTATAAGGAGTTACAGAGCACCTTCAAGTTTCAGACCTTTTCGTCAATTTTTCATGGAGTTATGCCCCATTTCGATTCGCAGCCTGTTGAGAAAAACCTTCCGATGTGGAATGCTGTTTGATAACATCCACGTAGTCAATTTGAACATCTCTGGCCGCTCGTGTAGGAAGCGGGCCTTGGCCTGGGAGATTATGTTCAGAATCTCGGGCAGCTGCATTGGATTGTCCACCAGCAGATCCAGGAGATCCGTGAACCACACCTGGCTGGGCCAAAACGGCGCTATTAGCAGGACCAGGCACGGCTCCTCCCTGACCGTTACCAAAACCTTCGGTAGAAGAATGGTGGGCGGATACACGTAAGCGTGCATCCCTCTCTCAGCTTATTGCCAGAGCGTCTGAATTGACGGCATGTGGATCTAGAATCGGCGAGACATAAGTCATGATTTGAGCATTTTCCTTTGTGGCAAACAAGTCCACGTTTGGTTTGCCCCAATGCTCGAAGATACTTTAGAACTGGAGGGTTGAGAGACCATTCTGTTGGCAGAATCCTTTGTCTGCGAGACAAAGCATCAGCCAGAATGTTCAATTGCCCAGGAATGTGAGCTGCTTTCAAAACAACTGAGTAATTCCTGCACCATTGAATCAAGTGCCACACTTTCATACAGTGTGGGTGACCTGGTCCCGCCTTGGCGATTTATGTATGATACTACTATAAAATTTTCCAACCGTATTAATATCACCTTGCCCCTGACTTCTTGAAGAAACCTTTCCAATGCCATTTCCACTGCCATCATTTCCAACAGATTGATATGAAGCTGATTCTCGGAGAGTCCATGTGCCCAAAACTTGGTGTTCTCCCAGGCAGGCCCCCACCCATCCAGCGATGCATCCGTGTACACGGATAGCTGGGGGTGGGGTAGGTTAAACTCCTACTAGGAAATTCTGATGCGACATTATTAGCTCCAAAACTGGTACCAGCTTTGACAGGGGTTATGTTCTCGGTTTCCACAGAGACATAAGATACAACTGGATAGGTCTTCGCATTAGAGCAGCGTACAGGATTACCTGCGCCATGGAGACCATCATGCCCAGCATCTGAAGGAACCTCCTCGCCTGAATGTAGTTTCCCAATCGAAAACTCTTGAGGATGGCTAACAGACACCACCCTGGGCTCTGACGGGTAAAGCCCGCCTTCCTTGAGATCGAATCGCATCCCCAGATAAACGAAGTGTTGAGTGGGCATAAACTCGGATTTCTCCTTGTTGACTATCCAGCCTAGATCTGAAAGCAATTTCAGAGTCGGAGCAGTATCTACTACTAACCTGGCTGGCGTGTCTGCCTTGATAAGCCAATCATCTATGTAGGTGTGAAGTGCCACGTTCTCTCTTCTGAGAAACGCTGTCACCGCTAGGACCACTCTGGTGAAAACCCTTGGGGCTGTCGACAGGCCGAATGGGAGGACTACAAACTCCCATACCTGATTCTGAAATGCAAATCTCAGGAAACCTGTGACACCCCTGTTCATTGGAATGTGGAAATATGCACCTTTCAGATCAATTGACACACACATTCCTTTCCTCAATCCTGCCCTCAGAGTTTCCATCTGAAACCGAGGCGTATGGATAAACCAATTCAATGGCCTGCGATTGAGTACGGGTCTCCACCTCCACCACCGACCCCCCGTGTTCTTGGGGACGAGGAACATGTTTGAATAGAAGCCTGGAGTGCCCTGGTTTGCTGGTTTTATTGCTTCCTTCAGAAGCAAACCTGACATTTTGTTTTGAATGGCTTCTAATTTGTCTGTCTCCCTTGGAACAGGAGTCTCGACAGGTGCCAAAGACAGATTTTGTGGCGGGAAATCCCACCACTCTGGCATGTACTCCTGGGATATCCATCCCAGGACCAGACTGTCTGACATCACACCTCGCCAAGCTTCGACAAAACGCATGAGCCTTCCACCCACTATAGGCGCATTGACGCCTAATGTGGGTGTCTGGCTCGTGATCTGCTACCCCCTCTTAATGGGAGAGAGAACCATTTTGGTCTTACTTGACTGGTCTAACTGGCACCGCTGTTCGTGTCGTACAGGCGTGGTCCAGATAATATACGAAGGAAGCTACCGTACCATCCGCTCCCTTCTGTCTGCCCTTGGAGGACTTACCCTTGCCCTTCCCGCCTCTCGAGCGATCAGGGCCACCACTAGGGTGAGCAGGAGCCTCCACAACCTTTCTCGCCTTCTTAGCCACAGGCGGCTGAGAAGGCCCAGCAAGAGCAGAAGGAGATGGCTTGGCTTTCGCCTTGCTCTTTTGCTCCTGCTTGGAGGCAGGTTGAACAGTTAGCGGTTTCCCAACAGCCCCTAGTGCATGCGCCTCCAGCTGAAGATTAACCGCTAACCGACTGCACGATGTTAGGCGTGTCCTCAAGGATGGCCCGTGCTTGGCCACCAAAGATGCTAGGACTGTTCAGGGACATTCCAAGCAAATGCTCCCTGACAGCCGTAGCCGGACGCATATGGTCAAGGACCATCTGCTGGACTTGGTTACATGCGCCTGCACCCTGGCCAACACGTCCATCGACAGCACAAGGCCGTTGTTAACACACGAAAGCGCAACAGGTGGCACAAGTTGGCCTTCCCCAGCTTCAGCCCACACCGACTGAAGCAAGTGATAGGAGTGATTGACAGCATTCATAGCTGCCTTCACCGCAAAGGGACAGGACTTCCTCATTGTGTGCTTGGCTCTTGTCCACAAGCGCCTGAGCGGGACAACCCGCTCCTGCACTCTGGACACCAAGAACCCAACGGTCATCCTCAGTGACCATTGGGACCACACCATACCGCTCATACTCCCCTCCCCCCCCCTGGGGATACGACACCTTGCCCGCACCTCCCCAGAGGCTGCAGAGAGCTGGCTCGAGCAGCTCCTTGAACCTTGGCATGTCTTCCTCGGTCGTGTCCAAAACCATGGATGGGTCCACCCTGGCTAGCCAAGCCAGAGCATTGGACCAGTCCGCCTCCAAAGAAGACAACCCCGTGAATACATCACCCGTTGATGTGTTCACGGGTCTACCAGTAGCGGCCTCCCGGCAAGGAACCACTGCTGGAAAGCCAGCAACCCCGGTACCGCACGTGCAGACCCGTAGTGGTTATGGAACCGTGGCCATACACGGGCGCCAATGGCACCTCATGCGTGGCCGCTGGACCAGGCGAGATAGGCGAGTACCAAGCCTGGCCAGCAGCACCCGTCATCGTGTCGGTTGGTGGCAAACCAACCAGCACTGGACGGGTGCCCAGTACCGTGTGTGGCCTCAACCACGGGCGGAGCGGTTGCCATGGCTTATGCCAAGCCAGACAGATGGAGGGCGGTTCTGTCTAGGACGGTATCGACCTCCATGCGCTCCACCTGCGGTATCTCAGGCCGCAACAACCTCTCCACTTCAGCCTCCTCATCCTGAGACCCTGAAAAGTCATCACCAGATGAAGACACTGGAGCCGTCCTGGCAAACGGCTACCATGCCCGACGGACTGGCTACCGCTACTGGACCACCCAGAGGTGGCCGCAGAGAAGCAGTACCCGCCAGGCCGGAGCCCGACGGGACTGCCAGGGAGCCATACGAGATGGCCCCCTCAGTAACCAGTCCAGAACCCTGTCCAAGGACAGGGTCCGTACCGGACATGGAGAGCTTGCCCTACAGTCTTCGGTATCAGAGACGACACCAGCGTGGGCAGGACGCTATGCAAGCCTTGCATAGTGGGCCCAAACCACCCCGGGGTTGCCATCTTCGAACCTGCCAACTGCAGACGAGGACAGACGGCCCTCGATTTCTTTTCGAACCGCCTGACCCTGCGTCAGACCCAGCCAAGTCCTTCTGGGCAAGGAACTCGACTAAAAATTCAATGGGCCACACTGCACAGACATTACACCTATTATCAACGTTACATTTCAGACACCGAAAACAGACATGGTCTCTAAATTTGTGACGCTCAGGACATGATGGCGGGGTAGGCTTGGCCTGAAAACAAGCACAAAACCTAAAATAAGCAAGCGGTACGGAACAGGAATGGAAGGCAGACAAATAATTTTCAAATATTTTGACAATAAATTAAAAGTTAACCCTCCGGCACCCCACACCCGCAACATTACAACCAAGATCGCGTAAGCTGGCGACAAGAACGAGAGCGGGCCAACAATACACCCATAAATTGATCCTGCAGGATGTATAACCACAGAACTAGGAACCATATCGGATGCATTCGCGGTATATTTGAGAATTAATTTCAAAATTATATTACTCAAACGAAAGCCAAAACGATACGTGAAGAAACAACAAAATGAATTAACATACTGCTGTAGAACACGGTAAAACCGCAGAACACACATCTTAATCAAGAATTTTGAAATCATCGATAAATGCAAACAGATCGTGATTACACGCAAAACTTGACATAATTCTAAAGTTTCTGGCACAAAACGCACGCAGCACCAAGAATAAGATGCGCGAATTAATGAAACATTTGCTTCACCAAATAATCCGAGAAATAAAAAGGGTGTGATGTCACCCGCTCAGACCATACGGTTGAATGACGTAAGCTAATTTTAGTGTTAAAAAACCGTAAGCCAACGCCTAGTTTCATATTACTGCCTGATCGCCGTTGGGATTAAAGGAGGCGATCTTATCTAGCATATTTCGTTGTAACTACACGTCCCAGTTCTGGGGTCAGAAAATGGGACATGCAACACAGACGAAATTTCAGAGACCTAAGTCTCCATATAGCTAGAGAAATAACATGAAAGAATATGACCCGAGATTCAGTGCCTCCTTCCATAGTAAACAGCAAATAAGCACAAAGAAAAACAAAGAAAACTAAGATTTCTCCAAGCAAAATAGCAATGTATCCTCTTGTTGCTATGCAAACAAGAATGAGTGTCTCTGGCAGGCAGGTACCCGGTTGTTGGGAACTGGCTACCCGGTTCCAGGAGCCGGTAAAGCTGTCTAAATCTAAATTCTAGAGCCAGCTATCAGGATAGCTGTATTATCAATGAGTAATGTAATGGTAAGTATTGATTGAAGGAGAAACAATTTGTCTTACACTATGATGATTGTTCAAATACTGATTATCTAGAGCTGTGACGTAATATGTCACTTATGTCCTAAGCTGATTTTCCTTGAGCAACATCCCATTTCTAGGGCTCATGGTCTTCTTCTTAGTTGCTCCTTTAAGGTTTATTTCGGTTTTCTCTAATGACTAAAAACTAATTGTCCTCGTCTCATGTATTTCCAGAAGACCATGTCTGACTATCCATCATGCCATTGCTTTATCAGTGAATTTCAATCAGCCTGACTGCATTAGGTGTAGGTACTTACGGACCACTTTTGACATATGTTGTATTTCAGTCGTGGCCTGTGTTGTGACCTTCTGATCTTTTTTCAGATTTTTGCACCTTTTTGACCAAGTCAAAGCAGAGGAAAAGAGGAGAGTTGAAAGGAGGTTGTGGTAAGAAGATTAAGACATCCATGTCTGGCATGCCAGACCTGGAGGCCTTCCGTGTTGAAATGATGGGTGAAATGCAGAAGACTATAAAAGATTTAGTTCCCGAGTTGCTTCGCAGCATGCTTCCTGGCCCAAGTAGTTTACCGTCTTTTTTGTTTGCACTGGTCAGAGCGAATTGTCCCTGCCTCTGGTTCAAGGTTTTCAGATGAGGTTCTTCCAGTTTTTGATAATAAACCAGAGGTGGCTGCTGTGGATCCTGACTGGAGGCTTGCCTCATCCGTAGATCCAGGACAGAAAGCCATGACCTCGGGTTCCCACTTAACGGGTACTCTAGAGCAGCCTATGGCTCCAAGAATAGAAGTCTCTATCGATTCTTTCCCCGTCCAGGCTGGGTTTGAATTCTTTGGACATTTTGGTAGGGTCTCTCGTTGAGCCGCTGGCCATGGAGTAGGATACCCGGGTCTTTTTCCATATAATTACTCCCACGGGAGTAAGTTTCATGGCTTAGTGGGTAGGCTAGCTCGGAGGCGATGGCTAGCTGTACCGTATCCCTTGGCTTGCCAAAAGGCATACTACGGAAGGACATGAAGTGTCATGCATATAGCAACCCCATGACACCATGGATCCGGCTTGTGGAATAGCCACAGCACAAGCCATGCTGGCCCTAGCGGTCCGTACGGCTTCCCTGGCTATCCAGGGGTATCAATGGCTCCAGCCACTGTTCCATCCGGGAATGGCATAGAGGATGACGAAGGCCCTTGGTTCATCGAGCATTCCCAGGTGGCCACCGAGGAAGACTGGCTTGATGCCTGCCAATGGCTGGTAGGCATCAAGCCAAAAGATATGTGGCATGGGTCCCATTCTTACACAAGACGCTTGTGCACTAGCGCCATGCAAACTCCGCATTACGTGATACGGAAGAAAGCATGACAGTGGCCATCTCACATGTTTTCCATCTGCTACAGGTGTTAGTAGCAGCATCCACATCACGTCAATCTTCACCCGTCACAGTCCAAAGAGCCATCCAGGATGGCATTAAGCTGGCTGCGGACTGTATGATGCAGTTAGTTACCAGGAGTTTCTAGGCCTGGCACACATTTTCCCTTGATCATTTGTGCCCATCCCAGGACCTTTATAATAGGCTGCTACGGATGCCTATGTCAGGTCCTGGTCTTTTTCGAGGTGAGGGATGTGAACACCTCCAAGAGACGGTAACACTAGTAAATTATCAGAGGGCATTACGTGAACAGTTTAAGATGCTCCGTAGTGAGTGCATTCTTGCAACGCCCCGTGCATTCCACCCACAGCAAGCCAGAGGTGGCCCCGTCATGGGCCAAACCCAGGTGCAGCGGAAGCCACAGCCATGCCATAGCAGGCTAGTTAGAGGGGGATCAGGCGCCTCCAGCGCAACCTGCTAGGCTGCCCGCGCATCGAGGTGGTCGTGGTTACAGCAGAGGTGCACGAGGATCTGATCATGCGGGTCAGGCCATCAGGCCCGCCCCTCACAGAGACCACTCAAGTGCTGCTAGAACAGCCACCAGAAACAGTGCTGTTCTTGCAACTTCTTTGGTCTATCTATCCTAGGTGGACTTGTGGGAAGCGGGTAACTCAGGACCTCTTAGTCTTGCGATGACTTTCAGTCTGGTACCATACCGAATGGATAACAAATCAGCCATCGCATCTGTCTCTGGTGCCGATCTGGACTCAAAATCCAAGAGATCCAAATCAACAGTGATAGCAATAAGCAATTCTGCCGACAAATAATTGCCCAGGCTTTTAGTCAACCGTGTTTCTATTAACAAAGAGCACAGAGATCGATTCTCAACTAGCTGTTAAACGCACACAATCAGGAGTCTCAGAAAATCTAGAATTCCAGTGGTACATTTTAAAAAATAATCCTCTTTTGGCCGGCAAATAAACATTCAATAAGTACCGTAATTTCTCGACTAAAGGCCGCCCTCGAATATAGGACGCTGTCCCAAATTTGACCAAAATCCGCCCCAAAAACTCTTGTATTCAAGTATAAGACGCTGTTAGATTTAGAAAAAACGTACCTTTAAAAAATCAAAAATTGGTATAAAAAATAACCATCAATCCGGTCATGTTTAATGCATGACTAAAAATTATCATGATGTTAGAGAAATTATTAAATAGGACCGCCTAAATATCGTGTATCTTCAATAAAGATTGTTTATTACATCAAAATCAATCTAATTTTGGCATAGAATGTCTCCTTGAAAACATCGAAATCGCGTGATAGAAACAGATTGTAATGGCTCTTTTGCGTTTGGAGGCGCTGTGTGATCTTATGTGCTAACGGGAGTTGGTTATCTGGCTCTTTTGTGATTGGAGGCGCTGTGTAATCTTATGCGCTAACGGGAGTTGGTTATCAAACAGGTACGGGAACATTCAGTTCCTATCGCGCAATGATGATATATAGCAATTTCCGAGTTCCGAGTCCAGAATATTTATATCCGAGTACTCGCTCTAATTAGAATAAAGATCTTTTGCGATTGGAGGCGAATCATGTGATTTATACACGTATCTTTTCTCGACGCCATTTTATGTCAAATTCTGGATTAATTTTGATGTAATAAGTGATATGTATTAAAGAATAAGCAATATTTAGGCGCCCCAATTTAATAATTTCACTTCCGCTTGGTGTTTTTGGAGTATACATTAAACATAGTCGTCAGGCGGCGCGAATTGGCTACGGTAACATTTAGTTCAATTTCCGTGGTATAATCTGTGACTTTTTAAGAAAAATTTCGACCCAAAAATGTGCGTAAGGAATGTTCTCGATTATAGTACGCACCCCCCTTTCTAGTACATGTGTTTTGACCAAAAAACTGCGTCCTTTAGTCGAGTTTTAACGGTAAATATTTAGATTTTCTTGACCAAATTTGACCAGTAAAGGGTTAAATTCATCTGACCTTACTGTACTCAATCTTTTTAACAAAACAAACTTCTTTGGTATTTCTGTTTGTGGGACATTACCTCTGCTTAGGGCCAAAAGATGACAGGTCAACCAGCCAATCGACAGAGGGATCAATTTCTAGCTATGCCCTGCCCATTTCTAACTAAATTCTGTACAGGTTATCCATTCTAAAATCGATTAAAAATTTTGAAACAAATTCCCAGGATCTAAATTTAAAGGTGTCCATGTAGTTAAGCTGTTGAATATTTTGAACCTAATTTCACTAGAGGTTGTTGCTGCCAAAACTAATTATAAATTCATCGAAAACATTTTTATGACACAACTAGACATCATTATGATTGTGATGGCGGCTAACTTGTGAGGTAATTGACTTTGAGGTTTAACCCTCAAATTTATTCAAGAAAATTTAAACTTTCATTGAAAAAGTCCATTTGTAGGCCAAGAGAAAACTATTTTTGAAAATTTACTACTGGAATGACTGGCTCGGTTATCGAGCCAGTCATTCCAGTTGTAGAGTTTCAAAAATAGTCTTCTTTTGGTCTGCAAATGGTCATTTCTCAAGAAATGCTTTTTGGCCGATTTTGGCTGATATGAGTGCTAAAGGGTTAAATACTTGAGTGACAGATCGACTACAATCATTGAATGCACGCAGATGGGTCATGCAAAGTAAACATCCCTATATCTCACGCTAAATATTATTTTTGTTGCAGCCTCAAGATGATTACTCTGTGCTATTTGAAGATACATCTTATCCCACTGGCTATTCTCCACCTCTGAATGTCGCGCAGCGTTATGTAATCACATGCAGAGATGAAAGGAAGAAATAACATTTGTACATAGTAATTTATTTGTAAATAAACCTTTAATAAAATAATTTAAAATCTTCATAATGTTTATCATGATAACTCATTGATATCTGTCAATCAAACATCATTTTCCAACTGAAATCAATGGAGGAATCCAGTTTTAGCTATGCCCTGCCCATCTCTAGCTAAGCTCCACCCACGCTTTGCCCATGTTGGGATCAATCAATCCCTGCACTCTGAATATCAAATTTATAGATATGCGGTTGAATATATTGAAACTAATTTGACTGGGTGCTGTTCCTGCCTATGGCAAGTATCTGATGTCATATAATCAAATACACCATATGTTAGCTCGCATCAATCTTAGTGACGTAGGTCAATCATGAAAGGGGGTATAATTCACCTTTCCAGAGTATCCTTCTATCATCTGACGTCATAATCAGCTAAGTGGCGTGTAGGGTGGACATCATAATCATTACGTCATAAATTATTCTATTCGGCCCATTTTTACCTCTTAACAGTCCGACACGCTGTACGAATTGTATCTCTCTTCTATTTAATAAACATGCTATTGAATACTTTGAAACTAATTAGTTCCAAAATATTCAATAGTTTACCTGTATAGTTTTCTGGAAAATGATAGTCAGGGAGTTCAGAGATCGATCGATCCCAACACGAGAGGTGTGGGTGGAGCGTAGCTAGAGATGGGCGGGGCTTAGCAAAGACTGGAAAGGTCCATTTCATCACAGATATGTCTGAATTATGTTTTTGATGAGTTTACAATTTAATATGAGGCCTGCAAGCCTGTCAATCACCTGGAACATTAGAGTTTGAAATGCTTTGCATGCTGGAAGTCATTGCGGCCGAAGGCATTCTGATGTTTTTCAGACAATTCTGTTTTAAGATATTCAACATCTTTTGAAAATGGTTGTATTCAAATTGATTCTGAATAGAAGTTCTGATGCCTACCACCAGAGGAAACTTCCAGGAAAATTTGATGAAAATCTGCCAAGCGTTATCTATAAGAGATATGGTCTAAAGGAATTACAGAAAATTTCGGTAAATCCAGGATGGCCAACGAACAATGACCAATCAAATCTGGTTATAAGTAGAGAAGCCTCAAATCATAAGATTGTTGCACCCAAGTTTTGTTGAAATCAGGCCATTGACTAAGTATACTTAGCATTTTAAAGAATTTCTGGAAATTTCAGATCAGTAAAAATTGACCAATCAACATTCTGAATAGAAGTTCTGAATCCCACCACCAAATTTGGTTAAAATCTGCAAAGGGATATAGAAGATACGTTTTAAAGTAAACATTGATGGAGGGACAGACGACAAATGGTCAACATGGCATCTGGAGCTTACCACCAGAGGGTTCTTCTAGCCAAACATGGTTGAAATCCATCAAGTGGTTAAGGAGATGCGCTTTGACAATTTCCGGTAAAATTTTCCATAAAATCTAAGATTTCCACCCAAAAGTTTAACCAATTAAAATTCTGAATAGAAGTTCAAGAGCCTACCACCTTAGGATCATTCCAGACAAATTTGGTTAAAATCCACCAAGCAGTTTAATAGATACACTTTAAAAGCACAAGTTGATGGAGGGACGGACAGATGACGGACGGTTGCCATGGCATAATCTCATTTGGCCATTTTGGCCAGGTGAGCTAATAATTACTTTGTTGCATCTTAAATTCCAAACTTATTTGACATTTGTCATAGGCACCAACAGTGTCCAGTCAAATTAGTGTAGTTAGCTTGAAATCAAATCTTTGCAAGTCCAGGGTGTTCAGGGAATTCAAGTGGTAAAATCGATTAAACAGTGTGCAATGTTTTCGGAACTTCAGTAGAAATGGGTGGGGCATAGCTAGAAATGAATCTCTCTATTCTGAATTTCAGAATGGCCAAGTGAGCTTATGCCGTGGCGACCGCCTGCCTGTCCGTCAGCACCCAGTCAAATTAGCTTCAAATATTCAACAGCTTACCTGTATAGTTTTCAGGAAATTGATAGTCAGGGAGTTCAGGAATCGAATGATCCCAACAGGAGTGAGGTGTGGGTGGAGTTTAGTGAGAGATGGGCGGGGCATAGCTAAAGCTGGAAAGGTCCATTAATATGGGGTCATAATGGTAATATGACATCACGCGGTATATAATGGTAATGTATGTGATGTCATGCATGTTCATAGTAATGAATGCGAGTCATCATCTGGACATCTAGTGTGAATGTACACACACCAGGGGTAGGCGTGTGAGTTGCAGAACAGACTCTTAGTCTGTCATGTTTATCTCTGATGCCAGTCAGCTCCACATACAGTGTAACGATTGTTTGTCCATCAATCAGTTCAACACAAGAGTAGACGGAAATTATCCACCCACCTGCTCCATACATACATGTAGCGTAGGGTCTCATCTGTTCACACCACATACAGCGTGCGAGTTGATTATCCATCAGTCATATCAGTCAGTTCCGCACAGCGTGTAGTGGTTGATTGGCATGGTGTTTGGTGTTACTGGTAGATTCTCTGAAGACAGGTGGGCTCAGTATCCTGGTTCTGGTTCAGTAATTTCCTCATCTGGTGCGCACTGAAAATACAAACAGAAATAGTGAAGTGAGAAAAGCTGATATTTAACACGCTAATGGTAAAGAAAAAGAAAATTTGTATTTAATAAATGTCCAGTATTTTGTAACTTTCACCACTGAAGTGACTGGCTCATAGCCTGCAAATGAACATTCATGTATCAAGACCAATGCAGAGCGTAGTTCTAGAAGGCTTCCCCATTATCCCTTTTACTGATAAATTCCTCATATCTCATATTCAATGCAACTATACAGGAAAACTGTTGAATATTTCAAAATTAAGTTGACTGTTTCCCCCCCCCCCCCCCTCCCCCCAGTAACTCACCACCATGAGTCTACCTACTCATACTCTAAACAAGACCCAACTAACAGTCCTCACACACTGTTTAAAAGGAATCGCACAAAACACAGGTAGCAGGCCGATCTTGGTGTGTGGATTTGCCAGAGATAGTTACAGAGCTCTACCAACCAAATCTGTTTAAAATATTCAACAGATTACCGGTATGCATAATATATAAACGAGTTTAGCGGAAATGACAAATTCCAGTATGATAAGAGGAAGGTTAACATAATTTGAAAGTATGCTTATGTCACCTACAGGTTCCAGTCAAATTACTTTCAAAATATTGACTAGCTTTCCTAGATAGATGTTTTGAATTCGAGACGATTTGCCAACACCAGCATTACACTGCTTTATTACCTGGCAGGTATGAGCAAACTAACTAAAACCGGGATTACATCTTACAATTTTTCGCAAAGCTGCGGTCATGGCCCGGCTCAGTAAGCAGAATTCTGGGAAACCTAATCTGTCTGCATTATCTGTATGTAGGCTTGCGAGATTATTGATTTCAGTGCTCACGATCGATTATTTAAGAATAATCGTGATTACTCGATTAATCAGCCTACAAAAGCATATCAATGACTAAAGGTGCAATGGTGCGTAGAAATGTGCATTTGCAGGCCAAGAGAAAACTATTTTTGAAAATGTATTGCTGGAATTCCTGGCTCGATTCTCTTGACAGTCATTCCAGTGATACATTTTCAAAAGCATTTTTTTCTTGGCCTTTGAATGGACATACATTCGTCGAGAGAATTTTTACTTTTCTTGATCTATCGCATTAAAGAGTAAATTAAAATGTAGATTTGGAAAAATATTTATTTAAGTTACTTAAGTTATTTAAGGACCATAGTCAAATCGAGAAAAATTTAACATGTCAAGATTTTTCTTGTGGAGCCGTAAGCTAGTAAAATGAGATTTGAATAAAATCTTATCAAAGCAGCAATGAAATCATGCTTGTACCTGTCTAAGGACAGTTACGGTCATTCCAACTGTTACGGTCATTCCGAGTGACTCATGTTCAGCTTTGCGCATTAATTGCTGAAAGTTGATGAGCGTTTCAGTAGTCATGTGTATATTATTTTAATTACTAAACGCCACAAGACCACCTTATGGTAGGCATAATATGTACAGGGTTTCTGATTTTAAATCAGGTTTACTTCCATACCGATGCCTGTCTGCAATTCTCTTAGAATTGTCTAAGAGCCGCATCTTAGTGAAAAATCGCAATATGTAACCCTGGCTTAAATGGTTAACGTATTCATTATTTTTGTACATGCTATTAGGCATGTGTAATCTGATTATGTTAAGGGAGGTAATCTGCTTGTGTTAAGGGGGGGGGGGTAATCTGATTGTGACAAAGGAGATATAGTAATCTGATTGTGACAAGGGAGGTAATCTGATTGTGACATGGGAGATAATCTGATTTTGACAAGGGAGATAATTTGGCAATAGGATTGCATGGAATAGATTTATTAAATTGTAAATGAGTTTTGGAATTCAGCATTTCGGGTTCAAAGGTTATGACATGATAACTTACATAGAATTCTACAAAGCATACTTGTCCATCCTCAATCTTGATCATGTATTGAAGAGAGAGAAATCCTCTGTTATCTGTACGAATCGACACACGCGTAGAGATAGCCAAAGCTTTTACCGACGGTTTCAGCAAGGCTATTTTGTACCTTGAAAACAAAACAAGATACACAAATGGGTGGGTACATGTATGTATTGCTAAACACAATGGGGTTTAATATTCCTCACGTGATCGGGGACATATTGCAAACAGAATCCTGTCGGCATATTTCACAAAATGACATCAGTATCACTAACACAATGGAGATTTCGTGATGTGTAGGGTGATGTCATGATCAATTACATCATTAATAGCATAGCTAAGTTCGTCACAAACGTTTAATTGATGATGGACTAAGCGTTGAACAAATTGTATATTTTTACTATTTAATAAACATGATGTTGAACATTTTGAAACTAATTTGACTGGGTGCTGTTGATAGGCAGCAACATATGGCAGCAATAGCACCCAGCCAAATTAGTTTCAAGATATTTAACAACTTCCCGTATAGTTTTCTGGAAATTGAGTCAGAGTTCAGGGATCGATTGATCGCAACACGGGCGAAGTGTGGGTGGTGCTTAGCTAAAGGTGGGTGTGGCATAGCTAAAACTGGATTCCTCCATTTATTTAGCCTAGTTAAGACAACTGGGTCAGTATCGCTCAGACAATGGTTTACATGATCGGATTAGTATCGATCGCCTCGAACACATAGGTTTGATTGGATGAACTATGGTTTGGACAAATCGAGAAAATCCTTGAAACAAATTTGAATAAGACGTGTATATGTAACTTGTATCAAGTGTGCTGCATGTATGTTTCAGGGTGATATTTATGTATATATAAATTCATAGGTTCTGGAGTAGACAATCTTTAATGTTTTCACCCTTTACAAGTCAAAGCCGGCCCAAAAAACAGCCTCTGCAGTGGTCTTGAGGAATACCCATTTGCAGGCCACGACAAGATTATTTTTTTAAATTTACAACTGAAATGACTGGCTCGATAACCGAGCCAGTCATTCCAGCAGTAAATTTTCAAAAATGGTCCTTTTGGCCCGACATATAGACATTCAATAAGCAGATATTTCAATTTTCTTGACCAAATCTTACCATTAAACTGCTAAATTTAGTCAAGATAATCAAAATATTTGCTTATTAAATCTCCATTTGCAGGCCAAGAGAATTACTTTGAGCTCACCTGGCCTAAAAGGCCAAGTGAGCTTATCGTATGCCGACCATACATTCGTCAACTTTTGCTTTAAATCTCTTTATTTACCGCTTGGTAGATTTTAAACTAATTTGGCTTGAGACCTTATGGTGATAGGCTTCCAAACATGTATAGTTTGTATAGAGAAATTTGATTGGTCAATTTTTCCGGTGGCCAGCTTGAATTTTCCAAAGAAAATTTTGGAAAGGTGTTAAGACTACTCTTCATTAACCACTTTGGCGATTTCAACAGAAGTAGGATGCAATGGGGATGGCCCCTATGGTGGGCTTCAGAACTTGTATACAGAATTATGATTGGTCAATTTTGCCTGTGGCCTTCTTGGATTTTCTAAAAATTTGGAAAATAGTTAAATACCTACCTCTCATGAACCACTTTGCTGAAATCATCCTATGGTTTCAGTGTTCAGAACTTGCTTACAGAATTTTGATTGGTTACTATTTCTGGCAGCCATCTTTGATTTTCCAAACATTTTTGGTAAATCAGGTAAAAGATTACTCCTCATTAACTGCTTATTGAGATTTCTGATTGTAAGATTATAGTACACTAACCTGTTCGTGTGAGTTTCTGCACACTGAAACGACTCGACCATATCTGACTCTTTAGAGAAGTCTGACTGGAATGTATAAATATAAATACATTATGTCATTGATCATTTAAGTGTCAAGATTATCCAAGGTCAATTATTAGGTCAAGAAATCTATTTTTTAACGGCGGATAGCAACTCAATAAACCGCCATGTCATTATCAATAACTCTGGTTCTACTGGAGAGATTGTGACCATACTTGGGTGGAAAGTTGATCCTCAGAATGTGTGATAAATTTGTGGTCAGTGTTAAATATCAAGGTCAGTGACACCATAATAATTCTTCGAAACACCAGTGACGTGAGTATTGCACACATTTGTGCCTGTTTACATATGAAGAGCAATCGCTGGTCACATTATACAGATGGTCTAGCAGCTCAATAGACGATGATATCCCTTAGCTAAGTTGTTTGTCAGTCAGTCACAAAGGCTTATTCTGGGCTGTTGTTTCAAGATATTCTTGTATACAGTAATCAAACTTGGTGTATGCATTCATTGTATGGTTAACTCTTACCACTCTGATGTCAAACTTTTAAATTTTCAAATTAAATTAAAAGATGAACTGGTGAAGATGGTGCTCTCGTAGACAGCAACATTATTTACCAAAATTGTCGAAAAATGTACACCAGATTCTTCGCTGTCAAACCAATAAAAAATAGAATGTTCACATCAGAGTGGTAGGGGTTAAGGCACATAGCGTAACAAAAGTTACTACGGTCAGTGTAACCTACATTTCAAGCTTCACACACACCTACCAAGAGTCTATCAACCTTGTTTTAAAATTCTGGTTATAAATTAACATTAGAAGACCGGGCTTCTTGACATACTTTAACATTCCATCTAATGGAGGGATCCAGTCGGTCAAGAATTTGCGGAAAATCCAAGATGGCCACTAAAAAAATGACTGATGAGTAGCATTTTAAACGAATTCCCATTTTCCAGAAAATCCAAGATGGCCACCCCAAAAATTCAAGCTGTCAAAATTCTGTATACATGTTCTGAAGCGTATCAGACTACCGGTATGGTTCTTGTAGATGAGTTTGGTTGAAATCGGCCATGTGGTTTTATGAGAAGTAGCCTTTTAACTGAAAATCCAAGATGGCCACTGGAAAAATTGACCAATCAAAATTCTGTATATAAGCTTTGAAGCATAGCACCCTGACCCTTCCAGCCATAAACTAAACATTGATTGCACTGTATAAAACTAAGCATAGCATACATGTATAATGGAGTAACATTGCTATCTCTTTCATATTTCAGTGATGAATCAGTAAGTGACTTGCCACATAAACAAAGTCTTCCTAATCTACGAAGGGCCACTGTTTAATCATTGTTCTTGCTGCCACAGTGAATGCTTAGCGGGAGTCGAATGGTCAGTCGGAACAGAGATACAGATTCTTCAAAGATTCACCCGTTGTGATGCAGAAAGGTTGTGGTGGAATCAGCCATACATTAAAAATACTATGGCTGGAAACTTAACGCTCTCTGCTAGAAGGCTTTTCAGCGGATCAAGTATTTCTAAAACTCTTCTCTTCCTGAAACATCTAAGGATCCCTGTTATCAGTTCCAGACCCCAAAATTTCTATCGCCATACAGCAAATATACTGTGGAGAGGGGAGCAGACCAACATTTGTGATTACATTAAATCTCACGGTGGGCAGTTTAGTGCTGTAGATGGTTCCGCAATATGGCTCCTATACCCTTCTGGACACACAGCTGGCCAGTGGTTGACATTCAACTAGTGACAATAAGATATCTAATAGTATATACTGTGTCTAACAGTGTAAATGATTTCCCAGTATTCTTTTACAGTGATCTTGAGAAATGTCCATTTACAGTAACAAGAAGGTTAATGTTGAAAATTTTCGAAAATAATCTCTTGGTCTACAAATGGACATTTTTGATGAAATTTTTTAATTTTGTTGATGTCTTGAACAAATTAGATCATTAACCATTTATGCTTTTATCCCTCAAATATGTTCAGGAAAATTTCAATTTTTTCATACAAAGTGTCCATTTGCAGACCAAGAAGACTATTTTTGAAAATTTATCACTGGAATTGACTGGCTAGGTTATCGAGTCAGTCATTCCAATGATAGATTTTCATAATCAGTCTTGTTCTCTTGGTCTGTAAATGGATATTTTTCAAGACCACTGCAGAAGCCATTTTTTACTGACCTGAGTGGGTTATTACAGGTTTGACTATACAATCAAAAACCAGAATATGACACATTTAAGTTTGGATGACTAGAGGGTTAAAGGGTTAATAAACCACATGAAAATCCTTACATGCTCAAACATTGTCGCGTGAAATTCAGTGTTTAAATATAGAGAATCTCGAGCGAGACCACTTCATATCTCTATTATGGACCGAGTTGAAAATTATCAATTTGAACGAGCTTTAGCGAGTGCAAAATTGATAATTTTCAACGAGGTTCATAATAGTGATATGAAAAGTGACCGAGTTTGAGATTTTATATATCATATAAACTGTAATTTTGAAATATTTGCCAATAGTTGCTGATGTGACTTTTATCTGATTTCTCATTGTTGATTTTCGTGAAATCGATACCGCCGTTGTGACGCACCACTACTTTGATAACAGATACTGAATACGCGGCAAAATATAGTGACAAACACAAAATCTGGCGATGTCAGCCGTAAACTACAACTTCTTCTAAGACTATCGCAGAGCCACAGCCATCAATCGTTACTTCGCTGCCGACAGATAAACTGTCAAACGATGACATTTTGAGATGACGTTTCATGAATGACAAATTGTTGTAAACAAATTGTAGTAAAACAGTACTGCGTAGTAATCCCTACGCATCATGCTCACATCAATCAATGTTTTAATTGGTTGATTTAAATGGGTTGCGCCAATGAAAATACTCCGATGAATAAGGCACTTGTGCTCATATCGAAAAATATGGAATGGGCTAGAAGGCTTGTTTACGGTATATGATAAAATAACGTATATCATTGACAATCATTTACTATGTAAATACAGGGTTCATCCACCTGCAGACATGGCAGAATGAAACACCATATCTTTTCAAGCTCTAGTTTATCAATTTCCAGCCCAATTTATGATGTCTATTTCAAGTCAAATTAAAAATCTTTAGCTAAAAAATGTACAGACACCATCTTCTAAATGTAGAGAAGTATACATTTTTACCAGCAATACAATATGGCCACTGAATGCCAAATGTACATTGGGATTCGTCCTTGTGGGCCACGTTTTATGTACCAAATTCATGTGAAAGAAGTTTAATCCTTTAACCCTCGAATTCGTTCAAGAAAATTTCAATTTTCTAATAGAAATTGTCCATTTGCAGACCAAGAGAAGAGTATTTTTGAAAATTTACAACTGGAATGACTGGCTCGATAACCGAGCCAGTCATTCCAGTGGTAAATTTTCAAAAATTGTCTTCTCTTGGTCTTGGTTTCACAAGACCATTGCAGAAGACATTTTTGGCTGATATGATGGTTACAGGGTTAATCGCCCTTAGTACCTGATCATATTTCCCTAATTTCAGCGCAAAACATTAAGCAGTTCTGAAGGTCTTTTTTTGTGAAACCAGGTCATCCAAGATGGCCGCTAAACAAATCGACCAATCAGATTCTCTTGAGCAAACTTACTTCAGTACTTTGCCTGGAAGCTGCGAGTTTCAAATCAAGGTCCAAGCAGTTCTGAAGAATATTAAATGTGCTTCTAAAAATAGCACAAAATCCAAGACGACCACCAGGCAAATTGACAAATCGGGTTCCTTTCAACAATTTTGGAACTCTATGACCCCAGCATCCTGCCGTACAAATTTGGTAGAAATTAGCCCTGTGATTCTTGAGAAGCCACTTATAAATATGAAAAGGCGACTGACGAAGTCATCGGTCGCATACATGCTACTTAAAGTACATATGACTCCCATGACAAGAATCCAATCAATTCACTACATATACAAACAAGAGGCCCAAGGGCTCAGCTGGAATTATTGGCCACTGGCACAACCGAACAAAATGAGATGACCACTGGAAAAATTTACCAATCTAATTTCTGTGAAGAAGGTTTAGGCAAGTTGTATTAAAATTGGCCCGGTGTGTACTATGTAGTGTTTATGATTTTATCATAAATTTGCAGAAAATACAGGATGTCCGTCAAAATGCTAAATTTTGATTGATTCATGGCGGACATGTTTTTTTTTACGTATCAACTTTCCATGGACAAACTTTAATTGCGGTTAGGATCTAATCGGCTCTTGCAAATTTCGGCCCGATCCATTCAGCAGTTCTGGAGAAGTAATTTTCACGAAAACTAGGTCATCCAAGATGGACGTTGAAGCAGTTGGCCAATCACGTTCCCATCAACAAACTCGGTTCAGCTCTTGCCCAAGATAATATTTCATGAGTTTCTAAACATCAGCCAAAATCAAAGATGGCCGCTGGTCAAATTTACCGATTGGCTTCTTTTGAACAAACTTGAATCCCTATGCCCTAAGGATGCTTCCTGCCAAAGATATTTTAAATCAGCCCAGTAGTTCTAGACATTTTAAATTTCACATTGCTTTAAGTATATGGGAGTTTTTGGCGGGAAAAAGATCCAAGATGGCCACCAAACTGTTTATCCAATAGTGGCGAACATGGCAAATTTGAAATCAGAATATCCAAAAACCTATACAAAACTATTTCAGCTTCAAAATCCATCGAATAGAAATATACAATATGGCCGCCAAAAGGTCATCCAAGATGGCCGCCATAGCATTGGCCAATCAAGTTCCCTTGAACAAACACGGTTCCGCTCTTGCTCTAGATTATATTTCATGAGGTTTGCATCATTCCCCATGTGGTTTTGGAGAAGATTTTTAAAGACGTTTCTAAAAATCTGCCGAAGTCCAAGATGGCCATCAGCCAAATTTGCGATTGGCTTCCTTTGAACAAATTTGGATACCTATGCCCTAAGGATGTTTCTTGTCAAATATACTTGAAATCGGCCCAGTGATTCTCGAGAAGACATTTTAAATTTCCCATTGCTTTAGTATGGAAGTTTTTGGCAGGAAAAAGATCCAAGATGGTCGCCAAACCGTTTATCACAGTTTCGAAAATGGCAAATTTGACATTAGAATACTCAAAAACCTATATAAAACTAATTTTGGCTTAAAAATCCATCAAATAAAAAATATCCAATATGGCCGCCAAACACGCTACATTTTGATTGGTCCACGGTGTCCATGCTTTTTTACGTATCACTTCCCTTGACACAATTTAACGGCCCTTAGTCCCTGATCATATCTGCGAAATTTCGGCTCAATCCATTTAGCGGTTCTGGAGTTGTTTTCGCTAAAACAAGGTCATCCAAGATGGGCGCTGAACCAATTGGGCAATCAAGTTCCCTTGACCAAACTTGGTTCAGCTCTTGCCCTAGATCATATTTCATCAGGTTTGCATCGATCCCCAAGCGGTTTCGGAGATTTTTAGACATTTCTAAAAATCGGCCAAAATCCAAGATGGCCACCAACCAAATTGGTTTGATCGATTCTATTATAAAACAACTTCACAGGTTTTATACATGTATTGCTTTAGTTTTTGATATAAAAAGTATCAACACACAATGTGACATTGATGCTCTGGCTAATATTAACATTCTTCTGCCTGCCTAGAAATAGTTCAAGAACTAATTTTTGTGCACGGCCATGCCAATTTATTTTTTTGTTTTACAAACCTTCCTAATTACGTAATTTTCCCATATCTAGATCTAAATAATGATGGAAATTTAAGGCATTATTTTCAACATTTTTTTCCATCTAGCAATTATTCGTAGCCAAATCCGTATCACTCGGAATTCCTCAGAAATTTCTATAACTCTTTTTGTTCTCTGTAGCTTTGTTAACCCTTTAATGGTCAAGCCGATTAACATTGATTTGCAATGCTTTTGAGAAAAGTACATTGGCTGGCCAAGAGAATACAATTTTTGAAAATTCACCACTGGAATTGCTCGTTAATGAGCCAGACATTCCATTGGTAAATTTGTGAAAAATTGTCTTCTGTTGGCCTGCAAATGGACACTCACTGAGAAAATGTTTTGGATTTTCTTGATCAATCTTGACAATTAACATGATGAAAGGATTACTTCTGTAATAGCTAAAAACGCGATCTGAAATTGTGCATAATTTTTTTCCCCCATCTCTATCGTCTTCTGACACACGATTTTAGTTTGATATTTGTAGCCGTCATTTAGGATTCTATTGTTCTTGCTGTCGCACAAAGGCCAGTAAAAAAACATTCCAGAAACGCAAATGATACTCCGTGTACTGTAGACCTCTGAGGTGAGAGGATCTACCTCTATAGGGTGTAGTAAGTGTATAGTAGTTTAATTCTAATTGTATATTTCCTATGGTAGACGTAAAACATGCCTGGGTAGATATTTCTCATAGCAATCTTTCCTAGTGATAGCAGCAACCGGTTTCCTTCAAATTATTTGTGAAAATCAGCAGAAAATGCAAGTGCCTCTATCTAATGTTTTGAAAATGATTTGACTGAAAATCATTGCAGCTACAACTGTCAACCAAATTGTTCTCAACATAATCCGCAAGACTTTCAATGTAGTAGCACATTCTGAAGACATTTCGAGCAATTCAATTGAATGTCATTGCTGACCACAGCAGCAACAAGTTTATCAAATTCTTCTCCAAATAATCAGTTTCGGGATTCCAATATTTTTAGCTAACAGCTATATGTACAATGGAGGAATCCAGTTTTATCCAAACCCCGCCCATGTAGCTATGCTCCATCCATGCTTTGCCCTTGCTGGGATCAATCGATTCCTGCACTCCCTGAATCTCAATTTCCAGAAAATTATATAGGTAAGCGGTTGAATATTTTAAAACAAGTTTGACTGACTGCTGACATAGGCAGCAACAGCGCCTAGTCAAATTAGTTTCAAAATATTCAACAGAATATTTATTAAATAGTAAAGACATACAATGTGTACAACTTGACAGACTATTAAGCGTTTATGACTGACTTAATTATGTCATTCACCCGGTCTATATGTGACACAGCTGATTATGACGTCATATGATTGATAAACATGATTCCTCCATTAGAAAGGTCCATCAAGATCAGTCATGTCAGTGTAAAATACAATTCCATAGCCGAGTAAGTAGGCCTCTCCATGAGTTAAAATTTTAAGCCATTGAGGTGATGATTAGCCATGATGTTATCGTGATCGACTGGTAATCAGCCGGGCGGGGATTCAAATCCCGCTCGACTGTCAGGCGATCAAGTGGCGGATGAGCAATCGGTTGAAAAATAGGCAATCTCCTTCACTCCTTTCCTCTCTCCACCCAGGAGTATAAATTTGTACCAATGTAAAACTGGGGAAGTTAACAATAACAGACTGAAATATAAACCAGCCTAGATATGGCGTGAATAGGACCAGGAATCACGGACTCGATAGATGCCAATTAAACCAATAACTTCCTAGTGTCAGTACTGGCCTATATTCTGTCATTATTACTAAGCAATGAGACTCACCTAAAATTCACTTTAGTTGAGTGCAGGCGAGAGGAGAGCAATGACTCGCCTCTCTTGGAGGGGTCTGTGTTGGTCTGACAAGCACATTGTGACATGCATGAGCTAACGTGCAGTTACACACCTACTGATTGACAGTTTTGAACATAATTCACGAATGACATCAAGACATCCTACACCAGACATACTATACTTCGCATGGGCGTGGCAAAAATCTTCGGCTTAAAGAGCAAGCCAAGGTAATCTGCAGTGGTTTTGAGGAATGCATTTGTAGGCCAAAAAAATATTTTAGAAAACCGATTACTAGAATGACTGGCTCTTAAAATCATGGTTACAGTTGCGGGCTTGGTACCTGCAAAACATCAATAGACCTTTCCAGTTTATGCATCAATCATATGATGTCATAATAAACTACATGATGTGGAGGATGATGTCATAATCAATGACATCATGAATGACATAGATATATGTAAGATCATCATTAACGCTTAACTGATGATGGACTAAACATTGTTATACGAATTGTATGTCTTTACTATTTAATAAACATTCTGTTGAATATTTTGAAACTAATTTGACTGGTTGCTGCCTATGGCAGCAACAGAACCCGTTCAAATTGGTTTCAAAATATTCAACAGCTTACCTGCATAGTTTTCTGGAAATCGATAGGGAGTTCAGGGAACGATCGATCGCAACATTGGGGAAGTGTGGGTGGAGTTTAGCTGGAGAGGGGAGAGGCATAGTTAAAACTTTATTTCTGAATTTCTGGGCAGAGAGCATTTATTGCAATGACCTGAATGGTGTATGCGTGCCCAAGCCATAAACCATACCACACCTGTACAGTAATCAGCATCAGTACTCACATGGGTGCTGCCAGAATTGCCATAAGTTGACATTCTGAAATACGGCTCATCAGGGGACATAAGCAATTGCAGGACGTCGCTGGTCATGTCTAATTCACTGAAAGCGCTCTTTAGGCACTCAGACTGCAAGTAAGAAACAAAGCTACATGTATAAAATACATCTAGAATCTATCAGCCCAGGTATGTATGAACAATTCTGGTTCTGGAGTGATATTTAAGAAGACGGAAAGAGAAGGATCCATTCCTAGCTATGCCCTACCCATTTCTAACTGAGATCCACCCAACTTGTATGAATGTTTGATTTGATTTTAAAATATTGAACCCGGAATTCCCAATTTCAAGGTGACAATACAGGTAAACTGCCAAATAATTTGAAATTAATTTGCCTGGTAGATATTGCTGCTATATTGTTGCTGCCACTCCCAGCCAAATGAGTTTCAAAATATTCAACAATATTTATTAATCCTTAGTACTCTGAAGTCAATATGCTATCTTTTACCATGTCAATAGCAAAGAAACTGGGGTATATTTTTCAACAATTTTGGTGAACGATGTTAGAGTCTTCGACAACACCATCTTCTACCAAATTTGTGGAAAAATGTACACCAGTTCATCTTTTAATTTAATTTCAAAAATTAAGTCTGACATCAGTGTGGTAAGGGTTAAATTGTTAATTCACCAAAAGATGTACAGTTCTGATGCTGACTGTCAGACATTTGCCACTTGTATCAGCCCTATGTCATTTCATTGCGACGTCAGCTACATGTAACAAGTGGAGTATTTTGATAATGACATCACACATGTCAGATACTTGAGTGACTATCTGCTCCCACCATTACACCTGCCGTCTCATTTAGAAATACAATCCTAAGATTGGCTATTGCCTATGCGATAAGAAAATACATGTCTGTTTACTTACAACGCTCATTTAACCAGGCTTGTCTTACAAATATAATCTGAAGTCCTTTTCTTTTTCGTTGAAAAGGCCAGAATTTCTATTCCACAGTGTATTTAGAAGCGTTTTAACAGTGATAAATTTTGAAAATGTGACTTCTTTTTCTAAAAAAGCACATACATGTACATGTATACTAAACACGTGGATCTATTAAAATGTCTTAAAAGTATTAAAAAGGCTATCGGTGATAGATATCAATAATTTTAAAAATACTGTCTTTGTTATAGTGTAACTAACGCTTTGTTTTATTATTACTGCGCATCAATCCTTTTACACAAATTCTGACTCTGTCATGCATATTTGTTATTTGTTGTTTTTCTGGAAATTAAAGTGAGCCTACTTGTTTCGCACTAGATTATATTTTATATTTATTTATATTATATTTACGAAACAATCCAAAATTCGAAACTAAGATAATCTTAAATCTGTCTAGACTGTTCTCTGGCTCATTTGGAAGGTAGAAAATACACATAATCATTTACATCAAACATGTCACAGAAAAAAGTTGCATAACAATAATTTTTGTTTATATAGGCTACCACTAAATATCAAATACTTGGGATTCGCTGCGAAATGCGGATAAATTCCAATGTCAGATTTGCGTTTGCACTTATTTGTGTAATTTATAATTTGCATCGTCTTGACTAGTGAGTAGCTGTAGCTTTTAAGAATTGATGTTAAAATCTTACTATTGATCCATGAGAACCATTTTATGGATGCTGTTTGACAGTAAATAAAAATCTCTCGATTCATCAGCCACAGCCTCTTTAGCGTCATACCTCTCAAAAGTCAGGCTAAAGAAACCAGTTTAATTAACCCTTTAACACTCAAATTTGTTCAAGAAAATTTAAACTTTTTCACTAAAAAATCTAAATTTTCAGACCAAGACATTTTTTTCAATTTAGCACTGAAATGACTGACTCAGTTATTGAGCCAGTCATTCTAGTGGTAAATGAAAAAAAATAACCTCTTGGTCTGCATATGGACATTTCTCAAGACCACAGCAGAAGCCGTTTTTGGGTGATATGAGTCTGTTAACCCTTTCACCCACAAATCTCAGAAAAAGTATATTCTTTACAATATAAAACTTATTTTGTTAAATATTTTGATATTAATTTGACTGGCATTGCAGCCCAACATCTCTTAGTCAAATTAATTTCAAAATATCTAACAGTTTTCCTGTATGGTTGCCTTGGAAATGAAATATAGTGAATTCATTGGTAAAAGGCTTAAGTACCGGTATCTAGTGATCTAATTATTATCACACACACACACTTGCGGAACAAACCTTCATGATGATTTTATTGATAACATTCGTTGTGCAGAAATTGAAATCTAGCACTTCATCCGGATCTAATGTTTTAATCGTGCAGTCAGTTACAACACCATCCTCTTCCAAACTGCAAATAACAAAATCTTTCTGAAAATTGAGGAACCCAGTTTATTCATTAATGATATGATATCATAATCAACTACGTGTATGATGACATCATAATAAAATACAACTGTACGTCATGAATGACTCGATTTAGTCTGTTGTAAATGGTTAATAGTCCGTCAGGTTGTACGAATTGTATACCTTTGTACTATTTAATAAGCATGCTATTGAATATTTTACGCAACAACAGCACCCAGTCAAAGTAGTTTCAAAATATTCAACAGCGTACCTGGATATTGAGATGCAGTGTGCAGGGATCGATCGATCCCAATACAGGAAAAGCGTGGGTGGAGTTTAGCTAAAGATGGGCGGGACATAGTTAAAACTAGATTCCTCCATTAGCTAGCTAGTCAAGCTAGTACATGCGAAAACCAGATGTTTGGGAAGTGCTGAGTGAGTGTCCAATGCAGGTTAAGGAGACTATTCTTTTGAAGATTTACCACTGGAATGACGGACTCATGTATAGCAATAACACTTTATACCAGGTTTTACCATTAACACGTCAATGGTAAACCAGCCTGAAGAATGTCCAATTGCAGGCCGACCATTTATGAAATTTTGAAAATTTACCACATGAATGCTTGCTTGTTTTGAGAACCGAGCCAATGTCTCATTACAAGGTATTTTTGCAATTGAAATCAACAGTAAATTGCAAGCATTGATTACTGAAATAGCGTGCTATGATATTCAGTGTAATACTATACTAAATACATGTACCGTATCTAACAAACCTTGATGATTAATCGATCACAAACTGAAGATACCGTACAGCTACGTAATTATTTTCAGCCAAATTTCCATACACTTACACTAGTATAAGAGGAGAGCCATAGCCAGCATAACACATCTTCAGACTTGTTGTCACGCCAGGTGAAGTAGTACTGCCAAAAATCATTAAGCAATCCTGAAATTAAAGTAATATCATCATCAATGAGGCACTATATAGAGTTTATACGTCAGATTTAAATTTTTTTAAATTAAATTAAAAGATGAACTGGTGTACATTTTTCAAGAAATTTGGTGGAAGTTGGTGCTGTCGAAGAGAGCAACATCATCCACCAAGATTGTTGAAAAATGTACACCAGATTCTTTGCTACTGACACTGTAAAAGATAGAATATTGACAAGGAGAGTGGAAAGGGTTAACCCTCAAATTTGCTTAAAGATGTTGTGAGGACTTTGTGGAACAATCAACGTCTATGCGCATTATAGTATGTTTAATGATGTTAGAATCGTTCAATAATAATTTCCATGTAAAAAAATATTTCTAAACTGCCCAAATCTCAGTTAACAATGTTTCGGATTTAATGCTCTACAAGCCAAATTGGTGACGCCACACCGGGAAGACTCGATAAATGAAAAATGGCTGCTCGTTGTAACACAGCAAAACCTACGGAATCAAGCAGTGACGAGAGCGACGTTTTGGAGAATAATCTGTCTTCATCTAGTTCTGAACGCGTTTCCATCGGAGAGGATGATGATGAGGGTACGCTAGAAGATGAATTATTGTTTGTTGGCCTGTATATGTTTGAGCCTGAGGCGTCAGATGGCAGCGATGGTGGTGACTTTTTGGCTGATATTGCGAATGACGCGTGGCGATTGGAGGTAGACAGACTAAGAAGGCAATGGTATGTTATTCACATTTAAGTCTTTATTATATCGACATTGAGACAATATGAATATACTTTTTACACAGTAATAGAGTAAATATCAAGTGCAAATATGCTTTAAGACAGGCGAGAATAAACTTTCAAAATTACGTAAACTGGTTATTTCCGGGGTATCCCAATTTTGTGGTATGCAAATTTTGTGACATTGTTTTACGCCCGGAGCACAGAATCACAACTTTATTTGTTAGAATATGAATATTTGAACATTGCGTGAGTTTGCTTTGCAAAACTTGTAAATAAAGTTTATTTGCTTTTTATGCCAATTGGCTGATAAGCATACATTTACAGTCAGGTATACAATGTCAACAAAAAATCTCGTTTTTCCAAGTATGTAGAATTACTGGCCATAACAAAACCATGTGTCCTATTCATTTTGGCATGCCGACTTTACTATAATTTTATCTATAGCCTAGAGTTGAAGTATTGTCACATTAATAAAGTTGATTAAATATATTCTGAATTGTAACAATATATACTAATATAGCCAATCAGTAATCTTTCCAATTAATGTTTTTAAACAAAAATATAGGCATTCCTATACTGAAATATTTTGTCAAAACGGGTACTGTATACTGTAATGATTGCTTAAGCAGAGTAGCATAGCCACTGATGTAAAGATGAGTAGTGCTTATGAATCAGAATCAGAATATTTTATTAGCACAAGATCTAAACAAATAGATATAGCCTGACATAGAACGTTGACATAACACAGTATAATTATAAATATTTAGATCTATTATAATACAATATATACACTATAGTAGTTATGATAATATGAATTAGGTGTCACCCTTTACTGGTTAAATTTATTCAAAAAAATCTACATGTTTGCTTATTTAATGTACATTTCTAGGTCAAGAGAAGAGAATTTTTGAAAATGTACCACTGGAATCACTTGCTCAATTATCGACCCCTATAACGTACACGTAACAATATTATGTTATCCTTTTAATCAGGGTTCGCATGGGTCATGTAAATCCTGGAAAGTAAAGGAATTTGAAAATCTAGATTTCAGGCCTGGAAAAGTCATGGAAATTTATCATTTTTATAATAGTATAATAGTCATGGAAAGGTCATGGAAAATGATAATCTCGCTAGCTAAAAAAATCTGATGGCATACGATTCCCAGCGACAGCTTATCAAAACAACGCCTCACAAAGTGATATTCCTCACAATGGCGCCATTGTCATTGAACAATACTTACCTTACTTAACCCATATATCACTGCAATTCCAGACTCAAACCCTTTCTGTACATAGAAATATATGATAACTGCTATTCATTTTGGAAACTGCAGTAAGCCATTGCTGCATGTGTGTAGACAACTTTCAGCATTATTTTTTTACATAGTCTACATACATCTTTCTTGTACTGACCGTGTAGTGACTAACGGTAAGCTTCGAAAACAGCAAGATAATGGTTAAAGGTGTTATTTTTAAATTCCAGCTTCCATAAAACCTGACACCCTTTGGCATAGAATATCTCAAAAATAAATTTAAATGTTTTCAAAACAAGATAGATTTTCTGTTTTTGTTTTGAAAAATACATTAACTTATTTATGAGTGGTACCGTAGCATAAGTGGAGGAAGCGATGGTATAGAATATCTCCAAAATATCTTACCATGTTTTCTACACAAAATAGAATTTCTGTTTCTGTCTTGGATACGGTTTAATTTATTTATGAGATGCTCTGTACTATACCGGGAAAGCTGCCAAGACGTTTGCTCTTGGTAAGATAAGCGTTGAACTTGATAAAAGGGCCGGTCTATTATACTGTATTATATGGGTAGCAAGTTAAAGTTGCCATCCTACCATGTATAATTTAGAATGACTGCTTAGGTACTCTACTTAGATCAAGTGAATTTGTATCGTGCTATTAAATATTTTAAAACTATTTTGACTGTAACCTCTTGCCGGTTGTCAAATAAGTCACACAATACATGTATTCAACGGAATATTCAGCTAAATTAATTTCAACCGTTAGACACTGCTCTAGAGACGAACTGACATTCATTATGATGTAATGAATATGCATATTCTGTACATGTACCTAATTTCACTAGTAGCAACAGCTTCCAGTCAAAATATTTTTCAAAATATTCAACTGCACGATATAAATTCATTTATCTAAGCAGCATATTGGTACATTTATTTATACTATAGCCTAGGGACATAATTGTTATTAGTTCTCTGTGCAGCCAAACCAGTCATTCCAATGAAAATATTTAAAAAAAATCTTGTCATGAGATCATTATTAGTTCACCTGGCTTATGCCAAGGTGACTGTCCATCGTCCGCTACATATACTGCCAGAGCCGTGATGGAGTCAGAGTACAATAGGATTAAAAGCCAAGGATTGAATCGTGGCAGGTGCATCCACAGATAGTCCCATATGAATCGTCAGAGTGTCAGTATATCAGACATGTGAAGGCTGGTCGGCTAAACCTAGACTTTTAGTCTTGGCGCGGTGGTCCAGTGGAAAGATGTCTGGTTGCTGATGCCATGCAGAGTTGCAGTATGGCGGTTCGATCCTCGACCAGGGAGATGGTGATCAACAAATTAAATTAATGGGTGCATGACTGTCGGTTGGTTAGCATGTGGAAATTGAAGCCGCACGTTGCCAGTGCATCAATAAAATAAAAATACATACATACATCGCTAGTGTAATAGTGTCTCTGTCTCAACCACCCACTAAACATGTTCTGGTGTCACCACTAGTTTATCAACCTATTAGTTCTGTTCATTATTTTGAAAGTAATTTAACTAGCATGTAAGAGTCAAGCCAGACAGCAAATTCATATACTGCCAGAGATCGCTTCCAGTCAAATTAGTTTTAAAATATTTAATAGACTAGTTACCTGTATGGTTGCTTTAAGACATCAGTGCTGTAACATAGCATTTTGAGTTGAATTCCATCAGGGCATGCTAATAATTAAAACTGAGTGCCCTCATTGATATTAGGAGGCCCACATTATATTGCTAATTTGCAGACACAGAAAAAGGAGCATGCCTATGATGGCAAGTGACTGAGGAGATCTGCATGTACGTGGCAATTTTTACATGCATTTGCATTCTAGGTATTTTGATTTGTGATTTGAAAGGGTTAATTCAGCTAGATTCTAGCATTTGGAATAGTGCATTACTGTACAACCATCTTGATATTAACCTGGTAACACTCATACCAGCCAAAAACAGCCCATGCAATGGTCTGAAGAAATGTCCATTTGCAGAACAAGAGACTATATTTGAAGATTTACTACTGGAATGACTGGCTCGATAACCAAGGCAGTCATTCCAGTAGTAAATTTTCAAAAATAATGTTCTGTTGGTCTGCAAATGGACATTTTGTATGAGAAAATAGAAATTTTCAGTGAAGCTCAGAAATAACTTCACATGTTTCAATACAAAATCAGAAACTATTAGTTGGTAAGAAATGTTCTGTTGAATATCACTGCAATAGAAGCCATTGCTGCCTTAGGTTTCCAATCCAATTATGTTCAAAATATTTGACAGTACATTTTATTTTGTTTTGGAAGCATGTTAAGTTATGTTCTGTACATTCTTCAAGCATGTAATAAGTTACTGCTCATCTGTAAATCATACTAGAAAGTAAAACTATATATGATTATTTACAAACTTGTTTTTTGTGCGTTTTTCTTAGGTGTGCTTGTGAACACTGTCAGGTGATGCCGAGTGCCAGGGAGTGTCTTTGCCGTCAGGAAATTCCAGAAATACTTGCTGAGCTCGATGAGGCAAAGGAGTTAGCAGCAGATAACCAGAGGCCAAGTTGCATAACACAACATCCAGGGATTTAAGCTGTATGTTTAGATCCATGGAGCCTACAAGTTGCCTGGCTATCTTACAGGCAACAGTATAAAGGTAACGCGGGACACAAAACGAAAGGTTTCACCATATTGCGTACAGACAGTTGGTCAGATGGTGTTAGGGATACTTAGGTAAGGAATTCCGTGTTATACTTCCTTCATGTGCCGTGTCTTGCATCACAGCTCATTTACCCCCTCCGGGATTAGAAGCAGAACATGAGTTCAAAGGATACCAACCTGTTCACCAACGACTGCCCCATCTGTAGTTCAGTATTATTATTGTTATTATATTATTAGTTTGTAAAGTGATGTCATACTTCCGGGTTTACCATAATTGTCAAATGAAAAACTCAATGTTGTTTGACAACAAATGATGACGTCATAAACACACCATTATCTAGTATATAATAATAGTCATCCCCCCACAAAAGTTTGTCTTTCCTTCTCTTCTCAGACTCTCTTTCGGATGCTGACACTGCTTACAGAAAACATAAATCGCTTAGTTTTAGGACATGTTTTATTAAGATTTTAAAATTCAGTCAATCAAACATGAGAAATTGTCTGTTCGCTCATCAAGTTATTTAGCAAGTATTTCTGGAATTTCCCGATAGCAAAAGCACTCTCTGGCACTCGGCATTACCTGACATGTTCGGAAGCATGACATCATCTTTATGTTAAATCATCTAGGTGAATAATACAAAAATACATAACTATTAATTAAGCAATACACTGTTATATAATTACTATATTATACATATATATATAATATAGTAATTACATGTATGTCTCTTTAATCACTTAATGGTTATGTTTAAGACCTATTTTTGAAAATCTACCACTAGGATGACTGCCTCAGTTATCGAGCCAGCCATTCCAATGGTGAATTTTCAAAAATAGTGTCTTAGCAACTTTGATTACTGCTGAATTGCCATGTTAGAATACACAATTGTAAATTATATAATGGTAGCTACACGTTGGCATGTCAGGATACTGGCCGAAAGGAACATTTGAATTCCAGATACTGACACTTTTAATAAGAGCCAGAGCTACATGTAACAGTCATTTTCAGCAGTATTTGCCACAGGTTCAAAATTGAACACAAAACTTCCATAAAATGTCTCGATTCATGAGCTGCCTGAATCATTATATTAATAATGTTGGCTAGTATGGCATATTTTATCATTTGAAAGTCAGTTATACTGGCTTGAATCGCGAATATTCAGCCTCAATCACCCCTGCTTTATCAGGTTTCTCATATGCAGAGTTCAATTGTTGCGGTATATCTGGAAGCAGACTGTCATGAACTGGGAGCCTTTTCAAGTTCCTTCCACAGAACTTCAAAACACTGATCAGTGTATCCTGAAAATTGAGATATACCGTTAGAAAGGCATTCGAATAAAAACAATGACTACTCTGATTTAAATTGCTATATGCACAAAATGCATTATAAGTTCACCTGGGGCATAGTGCACCAAAGCATTGGTAAAGTGTTGGAGGTTATGACCAATGATACATCACAAACTATTTGATGCACTAGACCCCCCCCCCCCCCCCCCCCCCCCCTCCCCCCACCCCCCTCCGGCTTGAAAGGCCAAGTGCGCTTAGCTTACATCATGCCATGAACATTAAAGTCTATATATTTCTTGGTACCTTTGATCCCAAACAACATTTCAAATTGATTTCAAAGGTTTGCATTTTCTGCACAAAATGATCATGTTTCTAACCAAAAATTGTGTTTTGAGCCTAAGTTTCAAATATTTCTTATTGAAATACTGATGTTCCAGATGAGCAATACAGATTCCTTTGGTCTCAGGTATATTGATAGATAGCCTAGCCATGATGACCGTTCATCATCCGTCCATCAAAGCGGGAAGGATCTTCTGGTGATAGATTGTAGAAAATCTATTCAGAGTTTTGGTTGTTCAAATTTTTGGCGGCTATCTTGGATTTTCCTAAAATCTTTTGGAAATCATTTAAAATGTATCCTAAGCATGCTAAACTACTTGGCAGCAACGTGAAATTAGTTTCAAAATATTCAGCAGAATGTTTATTCAATTGTAAATCAATCAAAGAAATAGAATTCGTACACTTGACATGCTAGATATACCATTCAGTCTACATGTGACATAATTGATTGCTTGAATGACAGCTGTATGCTTGAATGGCAGATTGGATCCATCCTTTATTTTGCAATATGCGTGTGCCATATGATGAAATGGATGAGATAAATTATTGATATGATATATATGTTTACCATAAGTTGCATCCACTAGAACCTTTTTTAGTGAGTAATCGCCATTCTTATACTATGGGAAGCTTATCACATATTGGCCAGTGCCCGCCTTTGAAACTGCCCGAGGACGCCCCACATTTTCATTGTAATGTAATGCTGACAGTAGTATTTTGTAAAACAAGACGCCCAAGGGGCCTGCATCACTCACCTGGAGCACCATCAATTTTTGTCAAACTTGTTGGTGGGTGGTTTAGCAGTCTTTTAAATGAGTTTGTGGACATTTTTTAAGTGCAATATGGCCGACAAACACACTACAATTTGATTGCCCCATGGTGCCCTTGTTTTTTTGATGGATCAACTTCCCGTGAACAAATTTTAATAGCTCAAATTTCGGCCTGATCCCTTCAGCGGTTCTGGAGGAGTCATTTTTGTGAAAACCAGGTCATCCAAGATGGTCGCCGAACCATTTGGTCAATCAAGTTCTCTTGAACAAACTTGGCTTACCTCTTGGCCTAGATGAAGATTCTCCAAGTGGTTTAGGAGAAGATTTAAAAAGATATTTCCTGAAATTGCCCAAAATCCAAAATGGCCGTTGGGAAACTTGGCCGATCAGGTTCATCTGAACAAACTTGGATCCTTATGCCCTAAGGATGCTTCCTGCCAAATATAATTGAAATCGGCCTGGCAGTTCTCGAGAAGACATTTTAAATTTCCCATTGCTTTAGCATGGGAGCTTTTGACGAGAAAATTATACAAGATGGCCGCCAAACCGTTTATTCGACAGTTTCGAAAATTGCAAATTTGAGCTTAGAATACCCAAAAACATATATAGAACCAATTTTGGCCTCAAAATCCATCAAGTAAAAAAATCCAATATGTCCGCCAAACACACTACATTTTGATCGGCCCACGGCGGTCATGTTTTTTGACGGAGCAACTTCCCTTGAACAAACTTTAATGGCCCGTAGTCCCTAATAATATCTCTCAAATTTTGGCCTGATCCATTCAGCGGTTCTGGAGAAGTCGTTTTCAGGAAAACTAGGTCATCCAAGATGGCTGCCGAACCAGCCGGTCAATCAAGTCGTCTTGAACAAATTTGGCTTACCTCTTTGCCTAGATAAAGTTTCATAAGTTTTGAATCGATTCCCCAAGCCGTTTCGGAGGACGAGATTTTTAGACATTTCTAAAAATCAGCCGAAATCCAAGATGGCCACCGGCCAAATTGGCCGATCGGCTTCGTTTGAACAGAATGAAATCTCTATGCCATAAGGATGCTTCCTGCCAAATATAATTCAAATCGGCCCAGTAGTTCTCGAGAAGACATTTTAAATTTCCCATTGCTTTAGTATGGGAACTTTTGGCGGGAAAATGATCCAAGATGGCTGCCAATCCTTGTCAAAAATTGCAAATTTGAGGTCAGAATACCCAAAACCCTATTTCGGCCTCAAAATCCATCAAATAAGAAAATCCAATATGGCTGCCAAACACACTATATTTTGATTGGTCCACTGCGGCCATGTTTTTTGACGAATCAACTTCTCTTGAACAAACATTAATCACCCTTAGTTGCTAATTATATCACAAATTTCGGCCTGATCACTTCAGCGGTTCTGGGGAAGAATTCGTCTTTGTGAAAACTAGGTCATCCAAGATGGCTGTTGAACCATTTGGTCAATCAAGTTCCCTTGAACAAACTTGATTCAGCGCTTACCATAGATCATATTTCGTGAGTTTTGAATCGATCCCTTAAATGGTTTGGGAGAAGATTTTTAAAAACATTTCTAACAAGAGGCCCAAGGGGCTTGTGTCGCTCACCTCAGACCTATCCCTTCAGCGGTTCGGGAGAAGTCATTTTCGTGAAAACTAGGTCATCCAAGATGGCCACCAGGCAATCAGGTTGCCGTGAACAAACTTGGGTCTACCGTTGCAATAGATGATGTGTTATGAGTTTTGAATCAATTCCTCCAGCGGTTTCGGAGAAGATTTTTTAGTGTTTCTAAAAATTGGCTAATTTGGTCGGCGGGCATCTTGTATTTTGGCCGATCGGTTTCATTTGAACAAACTTGAATCTCTATGCCCTAGGGATGCTTCATGCCAAATATAATTGAAATCGACCCAGTGGTTCTTGAGAAGAAGTCGTTTTAAAGGAAAAGATGACGGATGGACGGATGACGGACGGTCGCCACGACATAAGCTCACTTGGCCTTTCAGGCCAGGTGAGCTAAAAATGTATCACTGTACAACATATGTATGATTTCTGAAATTGGGTTGTGATGTAGAAATTGTTAAAACAGTTTTATAATGTGCCAAAAACAGGAGGGCAACTGTCTAGAGATTGCACTGTTTGTGCTTTTGGGTCGAATGCGGATTCTTCAAGTGCTCGATACAAGCATCTTTTACTGAGTTTTACATAATTATTTCACCCTGCTTCTAAGCCATTTATCGCACAATACCTGTCAGACATTCCTCTATATGAGAACTTGTACATCTTTGGGGAAAAGTGGTTGATTACACTGTGGTAGGCTTCAACTCCGCTTGTTTGGCCTAATGATGACACGTTCATTACATCATTTATGAGCATCTTTTTGTTTAGCACCTCTATCAGTTTATCACAGGATTCAGTTCCTGAAATATTTAAAATAGATTTTCATATAAAGGCTTCCATTTATCATTGTTCATTATTCATTAACATGAGAATTTTCAACAGTATGATGATTGTTAAGCTTTTAACTATTTAATGGTCAGGCTCACAAAACATTGTCTGCAATCACCCTGAGGAATGTCCATTCACTGGCCAAGAGAAGACTATTTTTGAAAATTTAGGACTGGAATGACTGTTTTAAAAATAGTCTTCTCTCGGCCTGCACGTCGACATTCAATACAAATTTAAGCACATATTTAAATTCTTTTTAACAGATTTGACCAGTAAAGGGTTAACTTAATTTTACTGAATGTCTTATATGGCCAAATTTGTTCACTCTAGTATGTCTAGGGTACCTATTCCAAGATGGTTGAGTTCACTATGTCAAATTTGACAGGTTTGTTTTGATTTTTGTGGGTTCTTTTGTTTATTTTCACATATCTAAGAATTTTTCAGCATACTGTGACTTCGTTTGGACACATACTTTGTCACTGTAATGCAGTAAGACACCATTGGGATCACTACATGTTTGTGAGGTAAATTTGATCGTTTCTTATATTGTGAGCGCACCTGTATCTAAAAAAACTAATGATCTAACTTCGCTCAAATTTTAAGACAAAGAAGGAACTTGTCATGCAAAATGATTTCCATACTTTGGCTATGATCCACACAAAAGAATATGGATCTGGATCAGATCAAATACTAGACGTAGAGATCTTGGAAACAACTGGTCTAACTATGCTCAAGTTTTAACACATGAACGGGTGCAACCATACACCGACGATTCCACAATGTTAAGCATGATCTGATGAAATCTGGAAAATCCAAAAATGACAAAAATGGGAGGGTGAGGGAGATTGCTCTTGTTGGTAAATGTAATGATATTGGATTAATCTTACCAGGCTTGAACTATTTCTTTTGTTTTGTGATTGGCCCATGCTGACAGTTTTCATGAATATTTTGTATATGTTCGATACAAAATATCCATTTTGTCTTAATCGCTTCCTTATCTCCTGGTTCAGATGACAGGGCACACCAATACAAGTGGTATTTTATGCTTTTGATCCAATCCCGGATAACAGATAGCGATTTAGACTTTGCCATGAGTTCGAGTTTCTTGTCAAGACCTGAAAGCAGAAATTAATGTAAAGTTTAGTGAATTAAATAATTATGGAAAAACAGTAGATTGTAGGTACATGTAGATGCTCTAGTAGGGCAGATATGTGAAAAAGATGTTCCATTCTGGCAGAAAGCATGAAATTTGGCATATAGGTGGTTTAAGGTATCCTGATCATAATTAGATGCGGTGCCACGTGATTCTACTAAGGGAACCCATTCAAAATGGCGGATTCAAAATGGCCGCCTTCCCAGAGGAAAATTCGCATTACTCAAGCTCTAGACGGAGTAGAGAGATGGGATTAATGTCAAATTAGGGGTTTCATGGGTCAATCGTTATAATTCTACTCACTACAATACTCTAAATATGTAAATATCAATCCTTTCATAGCGACCACCTGTGTTTGATGTCAAAAGATGGTGGCTCTTTAAGATGTGTTATTTAAAAGATCCATCTCTTGAGAGAAGCTAGCATCTAGAAATAGTTTAAATTACTTGATTTCTTAATATCGAACCAAGTAATGGTCGTTATAGATACGTTCAATTACCCTATTAGAGTATGCAAGGCTATACATGATGCTGTTGATTGTTGAATCATGATTCAAGACGTCACACGCACTGTGCACTGCATGAGCACAACTGTGTACAAGGTAAGTTGGATTTATAGCATTTGCATCTGCCAGTGCAATTACTTTTGCAAGCACATTTCACGAGTTCCCGGCATGCCTTAGATGCGCCTGCAAGCAAACTCCATTGCGGTGACCAAGTGTCTCCATCTCTGACCCAACTCCAGTCAGCTGGCGATAGCATTTTTGTGGAATGATTGGCCCCAAAGATGACCTGCCTGGAACGCAGCACGTTTGGTGTGTTGCAGCAGAGCTGCACTGGTCAGAGGAATGTTTTCTAGCTGCCTGTTGCCAAAAGCGAAAAGCCGTTTTCGTGCCTCATTAACCTTTGACAATGGTGATGTGCGTTTGTACAGTAGTACAACAAACCGCTCCAGCGTTTCCATGTCATTGTCACACAGAGACGCCAGGGCATCAGACAGTCTCCTAAATAGTGACTTGAATAGATCTGAAGTCCTCCAAACTTCCCATGCTGTCTTCTTGCCAATCCCACTAAATGAAGACACAGTGTCACACCCAGAGAAAGCATGCATAAATAGCAGTCCTTGTGACGCTTCTGCACCCAAAACTGTTGCAATGCCATGAGCTGATACATAGCGGAAGGTCTTCCCATGGCCAAATGCGACCCAGCGATCACACCCATGAAGAAAGTTTGCTGTCCATATGGCTAGGACTACGACGTCGGTATCTGTAGCATGAATCATTATTGTTCGATAACCTTGGTGATATGCATGGAAGGCGTGGAGCAACATTCTACCATCTGCTTCATCTTGCATGCATGGCGTGAGTTGTGAGACGTCATGCTCTGGCCTCATCAGCACGTTTTCCTCACATGTTGTGATGAGTATCTTTCCTTCTGGTAGCTCGAATGACTCCAATGTATATGCGAGAAAGGTGAAGAGGCCTGTTTTGTTTGCATCAACTCGTAGGAAAGTTTTCCAATTTTGAGGGAGTCTTGTACTCGATGCAACACGAAGAGCTTCACCAAGTCCCCGTAATTCTCTAGCGTGTGTCTTCAAGCTTCCCGCCTTATACACGTCCCATACAACATCCAATCTTTTAACCGTCTGTAGTTGTCTAGCAATGTGTGGGAGGAAGAGAGAGAGAGAGAGAGAGAGAGAGAGAGAGAGAGAGAGAGAGAGAGAGAGAGAGAGAGAGAGAGAGAGAGAGAGAGAGAGAGTTAGGTTCTATATAAAATGTAACTATTCTAAATCTGGACCGAATAGGAAGAGATGAACCCTTGCAACCCTAGATACGAGAGAGAGAGAGAGAGAGAGAGAGAGAGAGAGAGTGTGCGTGCGAGTGCATGTGTGTTGTGACATAACTTCAGTTCCTAACAGCTCGAAATATTTTATTAGTTTGTTGGATATTTTGAAATTAATTTGAGGGGTGGTGGGGGTGGGGGTGGTGGAATTTACATTTTAGCTCACAAAGGAATAAGAGATGTGGCAAAGTGATTTCCGAATGATAACATTACTGATTTATTGAATATATTCGAAACTTCATACAATGGTTGGACTAGGTCTGGAGAAGAAAGCTATCGAAATTGACAATGATCCGAAATCCAAGATGGCCGGTGGCAATCTTGAAAATTGGTTTCCAGGTGATAACTCTGTTACCATTTATATGATGCTTTGAAACTTCATAGGGTCGTAGGACGAGGTGTGCGGAAGAAACCCAGAAATTGACGATCAGAAATCCAAGATGGCCACCAGCCACCGGTGGCCATGTTGAAGATTGGCTTCAGGATGATAACTGTTACCGTTTATCGAATCGCTTTGAAACATAATAGGATAGTTGAACTAGGTCTGGGGAAGAAATCTATCGAAAGTGACATGGGTCTGACATCCAAGATGGCCGCCAGCCATCAGCAGCTATTTTGAAAATTGGTTTCTTGATGATATCTCTGTTACCATTTATCAGATCGCTTTGAAACATCATAGGGTTGTTGGACTAGATCTAGAGAAGAAAACTATCGAAATGGACAATGATCTGAAATCCAAGATGGCCACCAGCCAAGGGTGGCCATCTTGAAAATTGGTGTCCTGACGATAACTCCATTACCTTTTATTGAATTGCTTTGAAACTTCATTCAGTGGTTGGACTACGTTTCTTGAAACTGGCAATGATCCTAAATCCTTTTCAATAACCTTGACCTTTTACACTAGCAGAATCAAGGTTTCTTCAGCAACCCATATCTGGTGAATACACATGCACATGTTTCAATTTGAGTGAAATGTGATCGATAGAGCTATTAGATGTGTGCTCCTCACCATCACCATCACATGCATGATAAGCAGCAACAGCACCCAGTCAAATTAGTTTCAAAATATTCAACATCGTTACTGTGTAGCTATCTTGAAATTAGGATAATGAGAATTCAGGATTCAAAGTTTATGCATTGACACACATAATAGGTGGGCGGAGCTTAGTTAGAAATGGGGCGGAGAAATGGATCCCTCCATTCCATCTTATCATTCACATCCCTCTGGCTAAGGGTATGCCAATGAAATTTAGATCAGGCGGATCTGCATAAGAAACCACTGTTGCAACAAAGTAGGGGTAGCACTTTTATCCCTTGAATGGCGAAATTTGGTCAAGAAGATTAAATATCTGCTCATTGAATGTACATTTGCAGACCAAGTAAATAATTTTTTACAATTTATCACTGGATTGGCTGACTTTCTAAACCCCCCCCCCCCCCCCCCACTCGTGCATACATAAATTTGGATTTTCATTATAGATCTATCTACCATAACAATTATTTTATCTCCGCACAAAAAAACCCCAAAAACAGTGGGCTATAACCCCATGACACCCACCCCACAACCGGGAATGAAGGAGTTTCAGATAAATATCGCAAGGTGGTGCGCCTGATTTTTATAGTGGGGTATCCAAGAACAGAACTAGCTGTCTGGATGAAACTGCTGCTGATAGAAATCTGGTATCCAAAATGAAATCCAATACAGTACTTAATTTTCACTTCATTTTCATATGGTAATTATGACAACGATAGTAGTTCTAAAACACCCATATTCTGACTCTTGTCATATTTTATTTCTTGATATATCTTCGGGAATTTGAATGGTTTTGCGGCGACGCGATTCTTCTACAAGTGGAGGAATTTACAGTATCTACGTAAGTTGAAGAATCGATGGTCATGATAGTAGATTAGCGATCGTGATGTTTAAAAAGATGATTAGCTTCTGTAATCGGTATTGTTTTATTAATTCATTACCGGTACTTACTTCTTTGAAAATCCTCTTCGAAACTGTTCTAGATTGCTAAATGAGGCTTCTGAAAAGTGGTGGTGGCACAAATAACTAGACAATGTTGGTCGCCACGACTGTCGCTTCATCGATACAAACAACGTCCATTTCTTTGATATTGACAGGTTTTTTGGCCATTCAAACAATTTATTGTCTGTTTGTGAGCAATACATTGCCACACAGCACTGAGGCATAGTGAACATAACAAAATTCGCTTTTTAAAATACCCGCCGTAGTATGGTTTCCGATGATAAAAACTACGGTAATTTTGACCGCATCCCGGTGTGACGTAACAGCTCCAGCTTGACAGCTGAAAACATTTGGTTGTCAAGGGCCGT
>CM067370.1:151867367-151957923 GCA_034401795.1 Chaetoderma sp. LZ-2023a | reverse complement strand
ACGACACGACGATGTTTATTTCTTTAAAACCGGTATGTAATATATGTGTGACTGGGTATTTTTGGACTTTTTTTTAGTAATAAATGAATACGATTGACATATTCTCCACAAATTAAATGTATTGTGTTATGCCACTTGCATGAATTTACCTAATACCATCATTGATATTGATACAATACATATTATATTTTATTATGTCACGGTATTGTGTGTTTCTAAGCTAAGCTAAGATGAAATAGTATGGCATAGTTACCTGGTTCCTACTAATTTCATCTTGCATCAATTATCCAAGTCATCTTCCTCAATGAGCGTTATTGAATTCGAGCAACTGAGACCCTTACAGTCTTCGCAGGCGGATGTGCAGCTGAGCCCATGTTTTCTACAGGTGCATCTCTTTGATTCACAGCCAGTTTTGCATCTGCATCTAAATGAATACAGTAAATCGTCAGGTGCTGCCAGCATGTCAGTCTTAACAGGCAGCATTTGGTGGTTGAGAACTTTCCAGCCCCATTCTGTTGGATCCATATCTCCAGCATCTCCTCTCCAAACCTGAATTTGGTAGTACACGCGAAGACTGTGAAACTTTGCGGATGCAGGTGTTGGTGGTAAATCTTGTGCTTCAACATACTTGGAACTTTTTGCAACCTTCTCCCTGAATCGCTTGTACCGCAAAGCAACTAGACTATCCATTGAAGTGCCATTGTATAGAATAAGCATTGCCTTCTCACCTGCTTTTATCACGTCATCTTTATTCGCATTACTCATTGTAAACACTTCAGCAATTTGAGAGAGTTCTTTGCAGCACTGGATTTTGCTAAGGGATGCAGATTTTCCAATTCCATAAAGCCTAGATGTTGAGTCACAGCCACGGATAGCATGGATAAATAACAGCTGTGAGCACAAACAGAACCCGAGTTTTTCCTTTGCCATTTTGATATTCCACAGTCGGGGTTTCTTTGCATTTTGCTTTGGCTCTGGTCTGAAAAATAGCTGACAGCCATTCATATCAGTATGGTATAGAAGCAACACCAGGTCAGTCGGTATCGTCTCCAACAAGAGCAGTATTTGTTGACTTTGAAGCCAAGATAGCCGTTTGCGTAATTAAGACATCAGCATCACCGCTTGCCTTTATCGTTAAGCATCCAGCCTGTTCGAGAGATGAACTTAAGATTGATATGAACCGATGTTTGTTCTGCTTGTTACTAAGAAAATCAGGCTTACTCAGAGTTACAACTGTTTGCGGAGTCAGTAGGTTGTATGCATTTGCAATCAAGATTGTACCGAGAGAAGCAAAAACCATGAGGTGTCCTCGAACTGCTCGAGAAATTGCCTTTCCACTAAGAATGTGTTTGACAGCATTCTCAGCGTAGACTACCTCTAGAATAGGCGCAAGACCGCTTCCTGCCATTAAGTGACCAATGCAGCCAAGGAAGCTCATCTCCATATGAAGACCTCCGAGTCTTAGAATAATTTGCTTTAATGGACTCCAGCTCGGCTCAATCTCTATGATAGTCATAGCTTTCCAAAATAAGGGCTGATCAAATGTAATCACGGGTGCAACATGGTATCGGTTTGCCTGTTCACAAACATAAGTCAAAGTGGAAAAGATGCAGGTCATGTTACTTGGCTCTAGATCTATCATCGGAAGGAAAATAACAGACGATTTACCTGGATAAACTCCTTGGTGAACAGTTTGCATCATGCCAGACCATGACTGTCTCCTTGAACGCAGAAACAAAGAGAAATCCCAGAGGATGTCAATGTCAGCTGTTGGGTCTGTTTGTTCCATCGCAGTTAACTCCTTAAAGGTCAATGGGAAGTTCCTGGTATGCTGAGACTCAAAGTTCCTGATTGCAGGAAATGTCAATTTCCCTTTCTCCGAGATCTAACAATACTCACCATTCTGTTACTTCTGATATACAGCTGGCCTTGACAGCGGCTCTAGGATTATAGACTTAGAAAGCTTTACCGACTCTTGGGAACCGAGTACTCGGCTCCCAACTGCCGAGTACCCGTTTACCATAGAGCTCATATTGTTTGCATAGCCACCAAACAAGAGAAAACTATGGCTTGCCTCCGTGGGGCTGGGAGGCTGGGTCCGTAACAGAATGGTGAGTATTGTTAGATCTCGGAGAAAGGGAAATTGACATTTCCTGCATTCTCCTTCGATCAATACTCACCATTCTGTTACTTCTGATATACACCAGATTTGATCAGTAACCTGGTGGGAAGGGGCAAGCCATACATGCTAATTTTGCCCCTTGGAGAAAGATTTTAGACTTCAAACTTGACTAACGGAGACCTAAAAGGACCGTCAAGTTCACGGAACCGAATCACATTCGCGTCACAGCCCCCCCCCTTTTTCCTCCTAAGAAAAGGGAGAGAACTAACGAACATGTATCTCGCCTGAAACACCAATATGCCAAGAGGGTTAACTACTCCCTGCATATCGCTTGTATTAGCCTGGGAATGAGCATGAATATATAAGATGAATGAACATGATACATATACATAATACAAAAAACTCTCACTTGTTGAATTACCTTATGATAACAGGACTTCAGACGTACCGCCTACAACCATTCACCGGTTCGGCCATCAGTGACACAATCTGGTTGACATCCTCTCGCTTGACCATGCCTGCTTTAGGTTCTTTTCTTACCAAAGTGAAAAAAAAAAAAAGGGAAAAGCAGTGTGGTCACTAACTATCGTTTCAAAACAGCTAAAGCGAGTGGATTGGCTGAGTCTGACACATCCCTCATATAGTAATCCGTAAATGAGGACTCACAGTGCCATTGTGCAACGGCCATGATGTCCTCTAACGGAACACCATTGCAAAGGGCGGTCGAGGCGGCTATTCCTCTAACATCGTGTGCCCTTACGCCCTGCACCTGGTGCCCAGTCGCCATCTCATGAGTAGTCTGAATGCATTCGACCACCCAACGAGAGATAGTATCCATGGATGCGGCGCCATAAGGCTTTTTATGGCAGATCCACAGATGTCTATCGTTCGACCGTAACGAGTCAGTCCGTTTCTTGTACTTAGTCAAAGCACGGACCGGGCACCAGACACTGGCATCACGATCAAACCTAGTTAACTTCGGTATAATGATCGGTTTGCTGGGATATCTCAAAGATTGGTTCTTTGACATAAATTCTGCTCTTGGCAGAAGACGCAGACCTTCTCCAGAAACAATAAATCGGTTCCTCTCTGCCGAAAGCGCATGGATCTCACTGCGCCTTCTAGCTGAGGAAGCTGCCAATAGAAAGACCGCCTTTAGAGTCAAATGCTTTAGACTAGCCGAACGCAACGGTTCGAATGGGTGCTTGGCCAGTACATTAAGCACTAAAGATAGACTCCAGGCTGGAATGACTACCGGTTGTCTCGGGCGGAGATTGCTCATTCCCTTCAACATCACGTTTAACTGGGCCACCTCTGGACTATCCCTGTTGGCTAGACAAGGGATAACTGATGCCAAAGCTGACTTGTATCCAGCAATTGTGACGGGAGCTAGTCCTGTAAAGAACAGCTCACAGAGAAAGTCTGCTATTTGCTGAATAGTGGATTGAAAGGTATCAATACCCTTTTCTTCACACCAGTCTGCAAATCTGTTAACCTTGTTGTTATATGACTTGAAGGTTGACCTCCTTCTCGCAGCCGCGATGAAATCAGCAGCCTGTCGAGAAAAGCCTTCCGACGTGGAACGTTGTTTGACAACATCCACGCAGTCAATTTGAACATTTCGGGACGCTCGTGTAGGAAGCGTCCCTTGGCCTGGGAGATTATGTTCGGAATCTCGGGCAACTGCACAGGATTTTCCACCAGCAGATCTAGAAGATCCGTGAACCACGCCCTGCTCGGCCAATACGGCGCTATTAGCAGGACCAGACACGGCTCCTCCCTGACCTTCACCAATACCTTCGGAAGAAGAATGGTGGGTGGGTACGCGTACGCGTGCATCCCTCTCCAGCTTATCGCCAGAGCGGCTGTATCGACGGCATTTGGATCTGGAATCGGCGAGACATATGTCATGATTTGAGCATTTTCCTTTGTGGCGAACAAGTCCACGTTGGGTTTGCCCCAATGCTCGAAGATCCGTCGTAGAACTGGAGGGTTGAGGGACCATTCTGTTGGCAAAATTCTCTGTCTGCGAGACAAAGCATCCGCCAGAATGTTCAATCGGCCAGGAATATGAGCTGCTTTCAAAACAACCGAGTAATTCCTGCACCATTGAATCAAGTGCCACACCCTGATGCACAGGGTGGGCGACCTGGTCCTGCCTTGGCGATTTATATATGATACTACTGTCGAATTGTCCGACCGTATCAATATCACCTTGCCCCTGATCATCGGAAGGAACTCTTCCAACGCCAGTTCCACTGCCATCATTTCCAACAGATTGATATGCAGCTGACTCTCCGGGAGAGTCCATGTGCCCGAGACCTGGTGTTCTCCCAGGCAGGCACCCCACCCTTCCAGCGATGCATCCGTGTAAACGGACAGCTGGGGGTGGGGTAGGTGCAGCGAAACCCCTATTAGGAGATTCTGACGCTGTTTCCACCATAGAAGATGCGATATTATCGGCTCCAAAACTGGCACCAGTTTTGACAGGGGTTCTGTTCTCTGTTTCCACAGAGACATCAGATACAACTGGATAGGTCTTCGCATTAGAGCAGCGTACGGGCTAACCTGCTCCATGGAGACCATCATGCCCAGCATCTGAAGGAACCGCCTCGCCTGAATGTGGTTTCCCACTCGAAAACTCCTGAGGATGGCTAACAGAGACACCACTCTGGGCTCTGATGGGTAAACCCTGCCCTCCTCGAGGTCGAATCGCATCCCCAAATAAACGAAATGTTGAGTGGGCGTCAACTCGGATTTCTCCTCGTTGACTATCCAGCCTAGATCTGAAAGTAACTTCAGAGTCAGAGCAGTATCCACGTTCAACCTGGCTGCCGAGTCTGCCTTGAGCAGCCAGTCGTCTATGTAGGTGTGTAGCGCCACGTTCTCTTTTCTGAGAAACGCTGTCACCGCAAGGACCACTCTTGTGAAAACCCTCGGAGCTGTCGACAGGCCAAACGGGAGAACTGTAAACTCCCATACTTGATTCTGAAACGCAAATCTCAGAAACCTGTGCCAACTCCGATTCATCGGAATGTGGAAATATGCATCTTTCAGATCGATCGATACACACCACATTCCTTTCCTCAATCCCGCCATTACCGACCTCGGCGTTTCCATCTGGAACCGAGGCGTATGGATAAACCAATTTAATGGCCTGAGATTGAGTATGGGTCTCCATCCCCCTGTGCTCTTGGGGACAAGGAACATGTTTGAATAGAAGCCTGGAGTGTTCCGGTTTGCTGGTTTTATTGCTCCCTTCAGAAGCAAACCCGACACTTCCTTTTGAACGGCTTCTAACTTGTCTGGCTCCCTTGGTACGGGTGTCCAGACAGGTGCCAAAGACAGATTTTGTGGCGGAAAGTCCCACCACTCCGGCATGTAACCCTGGGATAACCATCCCAGGACCAGACTGTCTGACGTCACACCTCGCCAAGCCTCGACGAAACGCATGAGCCTTCCACCCACCATAGACGCCTCGACGTCTAACGGGGTTGTCCGGCTCGCAGTCCGCCCCCCCCCCCCCCTTTCTTAACGAGAGAGAGTGAGAACCATTTCGTTCTAGGCACGACGGGTATAACTGGCACCGCTGTTCCTGTCGCACAGGTGCGGTCCAGGCGGATATGAAGGGAGCTTGCGTACCCTCAGGTACGCTTCGGCCCCTTCTGTCCGCCCTTTGAGGCCTTACCCTTACCCTTCCCACCTCTAGGGCGGTCAGGAGCAACATTGGGGAGGGTAGGCGCCTCTACAACCTTCCTGGGTTTCTTCGCCGGCGGCGGCTCCGAGAACCCGGCCGAAACAGACGTCGCAATAGGCCTGGCTTTCGCCTTGCTCTTATGCTTTTTCTGTTTCTTTGAAGGCTGTCCCGTTAGCGGTTTGCCCACAGCCCCTAGTGCGTGCGCTTGCCGCACTAGCTCTAGCTGTAGATTTACCGCTAACCGATTCTGCGCAATACTGGCGGTGTCCTCTAAGATGGCCCGCGCTTGGCCACCAAAGATGCTAGGCCCTGTCAGGGGCGTCCCAAGAAGACGTTCCCTGACTGCCGTAGCCGGACGCATATGGTCAATGACCATTTGCCTCCTGGACTTCGTCACTCGCGCTTGCACCCTTGCCAATGCGTCCATTGACAGCACCAAGCCGTCATTAACACACGATAGCGCCACAGGTGGCACAGGGTGGCCTGCCCCCGCTTCAGCCCACACCGACTGAAGTAGACGATAAGAGTGATTGACAGCGCTCATCGCTGCCCACACACCCTCATCGCATAGGGCCAGGACTTCTTCCTGGTGTACCTGGGACTTATCCACTAGTGCCGGACCGGGACCACCCGACCCGGCACTCTGGACGCCCAGTACCCATCGGTCATCCTCCGTGACTGACGGGACTACACCATACCTGTCGTATTCACCCCGTGGAATACGACATCTTGCCCACACCTCCCTGGAGGCCGCAGGGAGCTGACCCTTGGTCATTAGTTGTTTACTATAAATAGCATCCAACAAATCAATGAACCGTCCCACTGACTGGATCCGGGCCGCGGGCAAAATCCCCGTCCTAATCGATGCAACCGACGGACGGGGCGCATCTTCATCGGCCGTGGCCGAAACCACAGACGGGTCCACTCTGGCTAGCCACGCCAGAGCATCAGACCAATCTACCTCCGAAGAAGATACCCCCGCAAACACGTCACCCGTTGACGTGCTCACGGGTCCGCCAGCCACGGCCTCCCGGCAAGGAGCCACGGCTGACACGCCAGGCACTCCGCTACCACACGGTTCCGCCGCCACCCCATGAAACACTCCGGTCCATGGGGTAGGTCCGCACGGACCCGTAACCGTCGCGGAACCATAGCCGGACACGGCCGGAGGATGACCGATGGGTACTGGGCGTCCGGCTGCCGGACCAGGCGAGATAGGTGAGTACCACGCCTGGCCCGGCACACCCGTTCCCCTGACGGCTGGTGACAAACCAAGCCACGCGGAACCAGTGCACGGTAACGGATTGGCCTCAGCCGCAGGTGGAGCCGCTGACCTGGCTTGCGCCAAACCAGACAAATGGAGGCCGGTTCCGTCCAGGACGGAATCAACCTCCATATTCTCCACCTGCGGCTTCACGGGCCGCAGCAACCTCTCCTCCTCGGCCTCATCGTCTTCAGACTCCGAAGAGCCGTCACTAGACGATTCAACCGTGGAGCCGTCCTGGCAGACGGCTCCCACACCTGACGCACCGGCCACCGCTACTGGACCACCCGGAGGTGGCCGCAGAGAGACAGAACCCATCTGGCCGAAGCCAGACGGGACCGCCAGGGGGCCGTACGAGACGGCCCCCTCGGTAACCAGTCCAGAATCCTGTCCGAGGACAGGATCCGTACCAGGCATGGGGAGAAACTGCCCCCCAACCTTTGGTAGCAGGGACGACACCAGCGTGGGCAGAACGCTATGCAGAAAACCCTGCATAGCCGGACCAAACCACGCCGGCGGTGCCATCTCCGCCACCTCCAGCTGGGGACGTGGAGCACCCCCACCGGCCGAACCGGGCGCTCCACGATTTCCTCTCGGACCGCCTGACCCCGCGTCAGACCCAGCCAAGTCCTTCTGGGCAAGGAACTTAACCATCGTTTCGACGGACCACACTGCACAAACATTACACCTATGATCTATATTACACAGGGCACACCTAAAACAGACATGGTCCTTGAACATTACACGGACAAACTTATGGCAGTCGTCACATGATGGCGGGGCTGGCTTGGCCTATAAATAAGCACAAACCTACAATAAACAAGCGGAACGAGACACGGATGGAAGGCAGACAATTAATTTTCAAATATTTTGACTCATAAATTAACCGTACCCTCCCGCACCCCACCCCGCCACGTTACAACAACGATCGCATTGATTATGACGACAAGTACGCGGCGGGCACAACACACCCATAATAGATCCTACAGGATGTGTAACGGCTCCAGGAATCATATCGCATAGCATTCAGGGTATATTTACTAATCAATATAAATTATACTCCTAACGAACGCAGCACGATATGTGAAGAAAACAACAAAATGTTATAACAAAACTGCTGTCTCACACGGTAAAACCGCAGACCACACATCTACTCAAGAATTTTGAAACCACCGATCATTGCAAAACTTGATCATTCTAAAGTTTCCGGTACCATTTTTAGTACGCAGCACCCAGAATAAGATGCGCGAATTAATGAAAAATTTTTCTTCACATAAACATCCGAGCGACCGGGTGTGACGTCACCCGCTCGGATTCTACGGAGAACGACGTCAGCCGATATTCGTGTTAGAAATACCGTAGCAAACACCTATTTTCATATCTGCCGATCGCCTGTTGGGGTTTAAAGAAGGCGATCGTCTGGCATATATCGTTGCTAGCACACGTCCCAGATTCTATGGGGTCAGAAATTGGAACATGCGACACAACGAAATTTAGAGACCTAAGTCTTTTAACTATGGATAATAAAGAACAATATAACCTGGTTGTCTTGGGCGGTATTCTCCATAGTCCTTAGTTAATCCTTTCAGAACACACAAACTATCACTGATTAAAGACTTAGATTATTTTAAAACACTAAAATCCTTAATGCAAAAAGCATGTATTGCTCTTGTTGCTATGCAAACAAGAATGAGCTCTATGGTAAACGGGTACTCGGCAGTTGGGAGCCGAGTACCCGGTTCCCAGGAGTTGGTAAAGCTTTCTAAGTCTATAATCCTAGAGCCGCTGTCAAGGCCAGCTGTATATCAGAAGTAACAGAATGGTGAGTATTGATCGAAGGAGAAACAGACCTTGCCAACTTGCTTGATATCTTCAGATGTTACATTTATCCTTGGAATAAGTTTGCACGAAAGGTTTCCTGGTGTAACAGATGCAATGATTCCCATTCCATGAAATGTATTATGCCCATCTATTGTGCAAATATTGTGATCCACATTGTCGGCAACAAACTGAATGAACTCGCCTGATAATGGCTGTGGTAGATCTCCACCATGAAGTGATGCACTGCGCTCAAACCTCTGTATCTCCGCGTATGAACATCCAAATCCGTGCTTGTACAAGGTGTCAACAATAAATCTAGATCCAAATTTATGGTGCATCTCACATGACAGCCCGAACTGCAAAGGTGCCAAAATAACTCTAGGACGAGTTCCTTGCATAATAGCCTGTCCAACTGATGCCTGTTTCATTTCTGTGTCTTTTCCAGTAAACAAAATCCGCAATAATTCCCGCAGTGTCTCTGGTAAATAATTCAATGCCTTTACTGGGTCGCTCATTTGCTCCCTTGATGGATAGCTTTCAGATGATGTGCATGAATCAATTAACTTAATATCGTGTCTAAGCAGTTTGGCAGCTGTCTGGATGATTAGCATGCTCTCTGATTTGGAATCCTTTCTCTTCTGTTCCTTATAGAAGTCAGTCAAAATAGTAGATGCTTTAGAACGAAAGGTAACAACGTTTGGCTTACCATTCACAGTGCTAATAAATATTTCATCGCCATAATTATCTTTTATTTTATCCTGCATGTATTTTGTACTGTATGCTTTATTCTCTTTATCATCGAGACACTCTTGCATTTTATTAACGAGGTCGTGCAGGGTCAGCTGCTCATCATCATTATTTTCAAGAAATGCCATTGTCGCACTAAATGCTCTTACTCTGTCCAAGTCTTCTGGCCTTCCATGTTTTTGGGATGAGCAAGATGAGTGCAGCTGAGGGATATTTTTCATGGTTCGAAAATTTACGCTGCAGCTTTGATGGTATACTGCATTGACAACGCATAAATCCGGCGTGAAGGCAAGCCGCCCAGCTACAAGTTTGCCCCATTCGTCTTTTCTCTGCTCACAGGCCTCGGCGATACTACATTGAAAGTCATGAGTACTTACTGGATAAATATCATAGCCACGTTTCTTTCCATCTTGAATTTTTGCAGGGTATCCGCATAGCAAACAATGTTCACTAAAATTGAATGTTGGACTTTCTGAACGGAGTGTTCGCATGGGTGGCGGAGATTGTTCAATTTTCTCTGCGTCACGGGCAATCCGCTTTGGATCAATGAACTCGACATTTTACATGAACCCTCTGTCCTACTTCAGCTATGACATCGCTTTCACGGGCTCTGCTAGCATTGTTAATACCGTCACAGCCTTTAACTCGAAGCTTAACAGTTTGTGAGCCATTTTCTAGGCTCTGGTTACAAATAATGCATGTATCTAAATCCATGTCCATATTCTGATTGAATTGTATAGAAATTTATTCAAATTGCGAGATAAAAGTGAAAAATAAAATGCAATTTATTTTAGATAAAATTTTAAAAGCGAATAACAAAATTAAACTTACTTTAAATATAAATTTTTTAAATTACCCCGGCCCTGTGCATACAACCATATTTAATCTGTGGTTTGGAGAATTGGTACAAGTGGTTCAAGGCAATATTGCCAATTGCTTACTGTCTTCCGTGACCATGAAATTCAGAGCTTAGACAACATTTCTACTTCGTTTATTTGCGGAATGAAGCAGGTAAGGGAAGTTTAATTATTCGGATAATGGCGGTAGCTAAATATGCGAATTTACCCACTTTCCCATCGAGGGATTTTGGAGGACTTTTGATATGTGACACCTGGCAGTCCCATGCATGCCGCAGAAAAGAAATAAATTCTGTTGCAATTTGTTCTAGGTTAATTTGTAGTTTTACTGGACTATCACATCAGACATCTTTAAGAAAATTAAAATTTTCTCATAGAAAATGACCGTTTCCAGACCAAGAGAATATCATTTTTTTTTTTAATTTACCACTGGAGTGACTGGCTCTGCTAAATTGAACCAGTCATTCCAGTGGTAAATTTTCAAAATCTTATTCTGCAAATTTACATTCAATAAGAAAATATCTTGATATTCTTGACCAAATTTAGCTGTCACTTTGTGCTATTGTTAATAAAGGAGTGCTCAACTCTCCTCAATCATGTTAATGCTAGCTACATGTATTGATCAATCATACGACGTCATAAAATATACATACAGTATATATATATATATACATGTAGTATATATACGGTACATGTATGTAGTATGATATCATCAGGTGATAGACTATTCTATACTATTCATGTGATATTAGTTTTTGGCTAGCTTGAGTGGTATTAAGAGTTAAATTTCCAAAAAATTAGAAAACTGTCGAAATTAGAGATCTATACTCGAGTTATCCCTCGATTGTAATTAGAATGTAGAAAGCAGCAAGTGGGAAATAATATGGGCACTTCCTAGATATAATTAACTCTTTATAACTCAAGCTGGACAAAAATATCATCGGCAGTGGCCTTGGCAAATCTCTGTAGACTATTTTTGAAAATTTACCTCTGGAATTACTGGCTCGCTAGGTAAGCCAGTCATCAGTGATAAATTTTCAAAAATCGCCTTCTCTCAGTCCACAAATGGACATTTGGAAATTTTCTTGAGCAAATTTGAGGGTTAAAAGGTTAACTTACCAGTAATACAGTGAGATTAATCTTGAACGTGATCTGTTCCTCTTTAAGCGTGAATTCATGGAACACGCCACACTGGATGAATGCATTTGCCTGCACACACTTCGCATCTTCTACCGTTACTTTTAGGCCCATGTCACTCACAAACACAGTGGCCGTCTAAAGGCAATGAAAACAGAGAAAACATTGTACAGAACAGTGTTTTACCTTGATTGACAAATTGGCAGTACGTTACAATAAGGAAAGAGGGAATCTTGGGGTGTTTTTACTGTAAAATTAGAGAATTTGTTGTCATAATTAAATAAATTGAGTATTAGGGCTGGCCGCACGGTGTTGAAAAATTAGATCAGGGCAGCTCACCTTTCTGCGCCCATCGAGGTAAAACACTGACATGGTAAGTAATCCTTCAAAGGAAGGGAAAAACCAAATGATGTTAATTGGTAATTATATTTGAGTCACTTTTCTGGTGGAAGTAACAAGTTTTGGTCAAACTGATTTCAAAATACACTGCTGGTTTCTAAGGTCACAATATGATGTCCAATGAATATTTTAAAATTCGTGTGATTGAATGGAGACACCCCTGCCTCTGGAAACAACAGCTTTCAAATTGTTTTAAAATTAGACAGTATTTTACCTGCAGGAAGTAGTGGCTAATTGGCTTAACGTGAATATAACTGAGCTTATATGACCGGCTGTAGCGGGTATTATTTATTTGCTCTGCATACGCCAGAGCGCATAGGTCCATCTGCGTCACTAACTGGTTCCCGCCAGAGGGACATAAATGCTATTTAGCTGCTTTTTTCTAATTATTCTGATTTATTTCTGTTTTTTAATGATGGGGCTATAGGTTGATTATTATATAAAGCTTTCATTCAAGAGCATATGTTAGTTCCATGATCCTTTCCTTTAAAGGCCAAGCCAAGGCTTTGCAGTACATGCCAAGTGAAGACTATTTTTGAAATTGTACTATTAGAATGACTGGCTCACTAAACGAGCTAGGCATTCCAGCTGTAAACTAAAAAATTTTAGACTTATCTTGGTCTGTAAATGGACAGTCAATAAACAAAAATTTCAATTTTTTATGACGAATCTTGAACAATAAATGGAATGTGATAAGAGCACAGATGATCGTCTGTACACTGTCCTCTGCTACAACCTGGTGGAATGATTCAGAATTACATGTATAAGGTTCGTTCCAAGGTGCTTGAAGACTAATCAGAGGCCAGATTTCTATTCAATGTCCTTAGTTGTAAGGCGGCAAGAATTTCTACCAGGAAATTCTGTTCAATTTTCGAGCCATTGTCTATTCAGTTTTAACCATTTTAGAGAATGGATCTCAACTTTTTCCAGATAGAACCCATGGAGGTAAAACCAAACTCCACAGAATTTTGCTAAACCTTAAATACTTTCATTAGGCCAATCACGAAACTCATACATGTACCCCACCAGTGAAAAGATATATGTATACATAATTTGTTTTAACTATTCTCTATCTGTCTAAATAAGTTTGGTGGCGAATTCATGTTAAATCCTGCTAGTATCTGGCAATAAAGTTTTGACCCACCATCAAAATTTACACGCTAGATCAGGAGTCACCGCTGCGGAACTCTGTGACAATGCACAAATTATCATATAAAAAACCTCAATAAATGAAAGACACCACTCATTCCACAATTATTTACTGTTTTAGGGGCACAAAAGTGGTTTTATACAAACAAGTGATAGTACCGCTATAGTTAAAATGGGACCAGTTTTTGAAGCACCCAGACTGTCCCTTTAATAAAAAATAAGCCTCTAATACTGGAAACAACTCATGGAAATCGTCAAGACACACACATTAATGAGATTTTAACAGTTGCTTTTACAAAATCAAAATTACGAGAAAAAATAAACCTGTTATTTAATTTTATAATACGTTATCAGCCATACAACGGACAATATAGGTCATATTTCCACAGAAGTTTTGGAAATAGAGTAGTTGGTATTGAAACAATGCAGGGCATGAGAATGAAGGAAATTTCAAATTCCCTTTCTCCGAGATCTAACAATACTTACCATACATTACTTATTGATAAACAGCTAAACTGAAGCTATGCACTAGGAATCTAAATTTAGAAAGCTCTACCGGCTCCTGGAACCGAGTACCCGGTTCCCAACAATCGGGTACCTGCCTGCCAGAGACGCCATATTGTTTACATAGCTACCAAACAAGATACAACTCATGGCTTGCCTCCGTGGGGATGGGAGCCAGGCTCCGTAATGTAATGGTAAGTATTGTTAGATCTCGGAGAAAGGGAAATTGAAATTTCCTTCATTCTCCTTCGATCAATACTTACCATTACATTACCTATTGATAACACTAGATTTAGTCAGTAACCTCGTGGGAAGGGGCAAGCCATATAAAGCCAGTTTTACCCCTAGAGAAAGAACTTAGACGTAAACGTGTCACACAGAGACCTAGAAGGACCGGCAAGTTTGGGACCGAATCACATTCGCATCACCGCTCCCCCACCCCCCTTTCTCCTAAAAAGGGAGAGAACTAACGAACATGCATCTCGCCTGAAACACAAGTGTGCCAAGAGGGTTTCTCAACACACATAAGCCTGGGAATGAGCATGAATATATAAGATGAATGATCATGATATATAAACATAATACAAAATAGAATCAAACTTGAATTGCCTCATGAATTTTGGATTCCAAACGTGGCGCCACAAACCAACACACTTTCGACCAAACGTGTCACATACGGTTGAATTCCTCTCGTCTGACCATGTCTGTTCTAACTACTTTTGCTTTTCAAAGTTATCAAAAGGAGATGAGCAGTGTGGCCACTAGACTCATTTCAAAACAGCTAAAGCGTGTGGATTGGCAGAGTCTGACATGTCCCTCATATAGTAATCCGTGAAAGAGTGACATTGTACAACGGCCATGATGTCCTCTAACGTGACAGCATTGAATAGGGAGGTCGAGGCGGCTATTCCTCTAACATCGTGAGCCCTAGCACATTGCGCCTGGTGCGTCTGAATGCTTCTTATGGCAGATCCACAGATGTCTATCATTTGACCGTACTTGGTCAAAGCATGGACTGGACACCAGGCACTGGCATCATGATCAAACCTAATTAGTTTCGGTATAATGATCGGTTTGCCGGGATATTTCAAAGATTGATTCTTTGACATAAATTCTGCTCTTGGCAGCAGTCGCATACCCTCTCCAGAGACAATAAATCGGTCCCTCTCTGCTGAAATCGCATGGATCTCACTGTGTCTTCTAGCTGAGGAAGCTGCCAATAGCAAGACAGCCTTAAGAGTCAGATGCTTTAGACTAGCCGAAACCCAAAGGTTCGAAAGGGTGCTTGGCTAGCACATTAAGCACCAAAGATGGACTCCAGGCTGGAATGACTACCGGTTGTCTCGGTCGGAGATTGCTCATTCCCTTCACCATCACGTTTAACTGTCCCACCTCTGGACTATCCCTGCTGGCTAGACATGGGATAACTGATGCCAAAGCTGACTTGTATCCAGCAATTATGACAGGAGCCAGTCCTGAATAGAAAAGCTCACAGAGAAAGTCTGCTATTTGCTGAATAGTGGATTGAAAGGTATCAATACCCTTTCCTTCACACCACTCTATAAGTTTGTTAACCTTGGGGCTATATGACTTGAAGGTTGACGTCCTTCTCGCGGCTGCAATGAAGCTTGCAGCCTGTTGAGAAAAGTCTTCCGACGTGGAACGTTGTTTGATAACATCCATGCATTCAATTTGAACATCTTGGGTCGCTCATGTAGGAAGCGGCCCTTGGCCTGGAAGATTATGTTCGGAATCTCGGGAAGCTGCACTGGATTGTCCACCAGCAAATCCAGAAGATCCGTGAACCACGCCCTGCTGGGACAATATGGCGCTATTAGCAGGACCAGGCATGGCTCCTCCCTGAACTTCACCAAGACCTTCGGTAGAAAGATGGTGGGTGGGTATGCGTGCATCCCTCTCCAGTTTATCGCCAGAGCATCTGTATCGACAGCATTTGGATCAGGAATCGGCGAGACATAAGTCATGATCTGAGCATTTTCCTTTGTGGCGAACAAGTCCACATTCAGATTGCCCCAATGCTCGCAGATCCTTCATAAAACTGGAGGGTTGAGAGACCATTCTGTTGGAAGAATTCTTTGTCTGCGAGACAAAGCATCCGCCAGAATGGTCAATCGCCCAGGAATGTGAGCTGCTCTCAAAACAACTGATTAATCCCTGCACCATTGAATCAACTGCCACAATTTCATACAGTGTGGGTAAACTAGTTCCTCCTTGGCGATTTATGTATGATACTACTGTTAATATCACCTTGCCCCTGACCTCTGGAAGAAACTTCTCCAGTGCCAGTTCCACTGCCATCATTTCCAACAGATTGACATGCAGCCCACTCTCTTGGAGAGCCCATGTGCCCAAAACCGGGTGTTCTCCCAGGCAGGTCCCCACTCCTCCAATGATGCATCCGTGTACCCGGACAGCTGGGGGTGGGGTAGGTGAAGCGAAACTCCTACTAGGTGATTCTGACGCTCCTTCCACAATACAAGATGCAACATTATTGGCTCCAAAACTGGTACTAGCTTTGACAGGGGTTCTGTTCTCTGTTTCCGCAGAGAAACCAGATACAACTGAATAGGTCTTCTCATTAGAGCAGCGTATGGGATTACCTGCTCCATGGAGACCATCATTTGAAGAAAACTCCTCGCCTGAATGTGGTTTCCCAATCAAAAACTCTTGAGGATGGCTAACAGAGACACCACTCTGGGCTCTGGCGGGTAAACCCTGCCTTCCTCGAGATCGAATCGCATCCCCAAATAAACGAAGTGCTGAGTGGGCGTCAACTCGGATTTCTTCTTGTTGACTATCTAGCCTAGATCTGAAAGTAATTTCAGTCAGAGCAGTATCCACTTCTAACCTGGCTGGCATTCGTCAATTGTCTATGTAGGGGTGAAGCGCCACATTCTCTCTTCTGAGAAACGCTGTCACCGCTAGGACTACTCTGGTGAAAACCGTTGAGGCTGTCGACAGGCCGATTGGGAGGACTACAAACTCCCAAACACGATTCTGAAACGCGAATCTCAGAAACCTGTGACAACCCCTGTTCATTGGAATGTGGAAATATGCATTGAGTACAGGTCTTCAACCCCCCACCCCCTGTGTTCATGGGGACAAGGAGCATGTTTGAATAGAAGCCCGGAGTGTTCTGGTTTGCTGGTTTTATTGCTCCCTTCAGAAGCAAACCTGACACCTCATTTTGAATGGCTTCTAATTTGTCTGGCTCCCTTGGAACGGGAGTCCAGACAGGTGCCAAAGACAGATTTTGTGGTGGGAAATCCCACCACTCTGGCATGTACCCCTGGGATAAGCATCCCGGGACCAGATTGTCTGACGTCACACCTCGCCAAGCTTCGACGAACCGCATGAGCCTTCCACCCACTATAGGCGCATTGACGCCTAATGCGGGTGTCTGGCTCACGATCCGCTCCTCACCCCCCCCCCCACCCCCCCCTCTTAATGAGAGAGAACCATTTTGCACAGACGCGGTCCAGATGGATACGAAGAGAGCTATCATACCCTCGGGTACGATCCGCTCCCTTCTTTCCGCCCTTCGAGGACTTCCCCTTGCCCTTACCACCTCTCGGGTGATCAGGGACAGCCCTAGGGTTGGCAGGCGCCTTCACAATGTTCCTCGCCTTCTTAGCCGCAGGCGGATGAGAAGGCCCAGCAAGAGCAACAGGAGCTGGCTTGGATTTCGTCTTGCTCTTACGCTTCTTCTGCTTCTTGGGGGAAAGCGGAGGGGCTAGCGGTTTCGCTACAGCCCCTAGTGCATGTGCCTGACGCACTAGCTCCAGCTGTAGGCGCACTGCTAACCGACTTTGCGCAATGTTGGCCGTGTCTTCTAGGATGGCCCGCGCTTGACCACCGAAGATGCTAGGGCCATTCAGGGGCGTTCCAAGCAAATGCTCCCTGACAGCCATAGCCGGATGCATATGGTCAAGGACCATCTGCCTCCCAGACTTGATCACATGTGCCTGCACCCTGGCCAGTGCATCCATCATTGACGCACGAAGGTGCAGCAGGTGGCACAAGGTGGCTTGCCTCAGCTTCAGCCCACACCGACTGAAGCAAGTGATAGTAATGATTGACAGCGTTCATAGCTGCCCTCACCCCTCATCGCAGAGGGACAGGACTTCTTCACTGTGTGCCTGGCTCTTGTCCACTAGTACCTGAGCAGGGCCACCCGCTCCTGCACCTTGGACGCCAAGAACCCACTGATCATCCTCAGTGACCGTTGCGACCAGACCATAACGCTCGTACTCCCCCCTGGGGATATGGCACCTTGCCCGCACCTCCCTAGAGGCCGCACGGTGCTGAATCTTAGTCGTGAGTTGCTTGGCATAAATAGCCTCTAGCAACTCCTTGAACATTGGATCCAGCCGAATGGACTGGATCTGAGCCGTGGGCAAGACTCCCATTCAAATGGATGCCACCGACGGACGGGGCATGTCTTCTAGCCAAGCCAGAGCATCGGACCAGTCCACTTCTGAGGATGACACCCACCTAAACACATCACCCGTTGATGTGTTCATGGGTCTACCAGCAGCGGCCTCCCGGCAAGGAGCCAATGCTGGATAGCCAACAACACTGGTACCGTGTGGTTCCGCCGCCACCCCATGAAACACACTGTTCCATGAAGTAGGCCCGCACGGAAAACTGTGCAGACCTGTAGTGGTTACAGAACTGTGGCCATACATGGGAGCCAACGGCACCCTGTATGTGGCCGCTGGACCAGGCGAGATAGGGGTATCCCATGCCTGGCCAGCAACACCCATCACTGTGTCAGTTGGTGGCAAACCAACCAGCGCTGGATGGGTGCCCGGTACCGGTGTGGCCTCAACTATGGGCGGAGCGGCTGCCATGGCTTGCGCTAAACCAGGCAAATGGAGGGCGGTTCCGTCCAGGATAGAATCAACCTCCATGCGCTCCACCCGCAGTATCTCAGGCCGCAACAATCTCTCCTCCTCAGCCTCCTCATCCTCAGACCCATCACTGGATGAAGACACTGGAGCTGTCTTGGCGGATGGCTCCCATGCCCGACGGACCAGCTACTGCTACTGGAACACCTGGAGGTGGCCGCAGAGAAGCAATACCCGCCAGGCCGGAGCCAGACGGGACCGCTAGGGAGCCATACAAGATTCCTCCCACCCCACCCCACCAGTAGCCAGTCCAGAACCCTGCCCAAGGACAGGGTACATACCGGACACGGAGAGGTTGCGCCATAGTTTTTGGTATCAAAGACGACAACAGCGTGGGTAGGACGCTATGCAAGCCTTGCATAGCGGGCCCAAACCACGCCTCGATTTCTTTTCGAACCGCATGACCCCCGCATCAGACCCAGCCAAGTCCCTCTGGGCAAGGAACTTGACCACCAATTCGTCGGGCCACACTGCACAGATATTACAACGATCGTCAACATTACACCTTGAACATCGGTAACAGACATGGTTCTTAAAGGCTAACTTCATGAACTTATGGCACTCAGGGCATGATGGCGGGGTAGGCTTCACCTGATAACAAGCACAAGACCTAAATAAGCGAGCGGAACGAAACAGGAATGGAAGGCAGACAAATAATTTTCAAATAGTTTGACAATAAATTATAAGATTAACCCTCCCGCAACATTGCAACCAAGATCGCGTAAGCTGGCGACAAGAACGAGAGCGGGACAATAATACACCCATAAATTGAACCTGCAGGATGTTAAAACAGAACCAGGAACTGTATCGGATACATTCGCGGTATATTTAAGAATTAATTCCAAAATTACACTACACAAACGAATGCCAAACGATACGAGAAGGAACAACATAATGAATTAACATTACTGCTGTAGAACACAGTAAAGCTGCAGAACACGCATCTTCATCAAGAATTTTGAGATCAACGATCAATGCAAACAGATCGTGATTACACACAAAACTTGGCATAATTCAAGTTTCTGGTACAAAAGCACACGCAGCTACCAAGAATAAGATGCGCGAATTAATGAAACATTTCCTTCACCAAATACTCCGAGCAATGAAAGGGTGTGACGTCACCTGCTCAGACGACAGGGAAGAATGACATAAGCTGATTTTAGTGTTAAAAAACCTTTGACAAATGCCAAAACTTTCATATTACTGCCCGATCACCATTGGGATTTAAAGGAGGCGATCTTATCTGGCATATTTCGTTGTAACCACACGTTCCAGTTCCATGGGACATGCAACACACACGGAATTTCAGAGACATAAGTCTCCATATAACTAGAGAAATAATATGAAAGAATACGACCTGAGGTTCAGTGGTGCTTTCCATTATTAATCCAGAGGTAAGAAACAAGCACAAAGCACAGAAAAAACACACAGAAAACTAAGATTTCTCCCGAGACAAAAAGCTTGTAACTCTTGTTGCTATGCAAACAAGAATGGCGTCTCTGGCAGGCGAGTACCCGGTTGTTGGGAATAGGGTAACCAGTTCCAGGAGCCGGTAGAGCTTTCTAAATCTAGATTCCTAGTGCACGGCTTCAGTTGAGCTGTTTATCAATAAGTAATGTAATGGCAAGTAGTGTAATGGTAAGTATTGATCGAAGGTGAATTACACATTCCTGTAGTCGTGAGGCAACCACTTTTTATTGCAAGGCAATCACATTTTAACATACACGTTGCCCTGGGAGACAGCCTAAATAATTTGTTATTTTCAGGACCTGCTTAAATACTTATGCCGAGGATTTATTTACATGTAGTCTGTTAATATAATGGTCCAGGTGGTATTTTCAAATATGTTGTAGTCTATATATATACCTTACAACAATGCATAATGTCAACAAATTTACAGAAATAGGGCAACCTGCAAGTACAGTCGGGCAACCTAATTTAAATGGCATACTGACCCTGCAATGCTAAGAAGTCATCCAAGCATCCAACACTCAAAAAATCTACATCTGGTTACTAGATAATGTGATCTAGATGCTACGATACTACTAGGAATGGATGCTGCCTATAAATGTTAAAATTTCCTTTGAAAACTCCATGAGCTCTTTAGAGTTTTCAAAAGTGGACATTTTTATTGCAGATTCGCACCTTGTGTAATTTAAAAAAAAAGAACTGTCTTTAAGTTGGTTTTGGTATACTTAGATTCGGTAGATAAGAAGCTTTAGAATATAAACAAATCTTTATTATTACATGTATATGTGTGATATTTCACTACATCTTGAAAATGAAGCATTGCCACAGAGTTTGGATCACTGACCCTATAATTTGTTCAGCATGTATTGCTGCAATCTGCAATGAAATCGACATGTATCAGCATGATCGGTAGTGGTACAATGAAAATAGATCGAGTAGTAGATAAGCACATGTTTGATTTTGTCAGGTCCCTGCAGACCAGATGTGTGTGTTTCAGCTGTTTGTCCACAAAATCTTTCTTCGGTTTAATAATTTTTAATAATTTTAATATCTTGTCTGTGGAGGTAAAAGGGCTAAATATATGTGTATATCCAACTAAAATTCCAAACACAAAAATCAAAGTTACATTGATTTGTTTATTTAAATTTAAAATGTGAGCTTTATAAAATTGTTATATTTTTATTTCAAACTAGTTTAATTTGTCACTTAAAATACTTTATTCCAGTAGAATTTTAAAAAGATTTTGCTAACTACATTTATTCTTGCAGTTTCCTCTCAATCATCTGGCAAAATCAGTTACATACAATGTAAGTAGTTTGGACCAATTCCAATATTTTTTTGGATATAGTTCATTCTGAATACTTAGGATCACATTTTAAGTTATCTAAATATGAAACATCCTTAATACTTTGAGAATAATTTGACTGAAAGATGGTGCTTACTAAAGCATCAATCAATTTCTGTTAAATTACATCCAAATAAAATGTTATGGCAAAAACTACATGGATAGTTACAAATACTATATATACATGTAGAAAGAGTGGGTTTAGTATCTAATGTAAACATGTCTTGTAAAGGACCTTTCCATTTTTAGCCATGCCCCGCCCATCTCTAGATAATCTCCGCCCACACCTTGATCGTGTTGGGATCGATCGATCTCTGAACTCCCTGACTATAAATTTCCAGAAAACTATACAGGTAAGCTGTTGAATATTTTGAAACTAATTTGACTGGGTGCTGTTGCTGCCTATGTTAGATTTAGAAATAGGAACAAACAGGTAGATCAATACATCTAAAAGGTATATCGTCACCCAAACATATAACAAATAAAACATAGATATATAGAATACTAGATAAGCCAGGCGGCCAAGATCGGTAGTGGTCAAGATCATATGATGGCGCATTGGCTCAGTTGGCAAAACCGTTGCGCCACACATGCTTAGAATTCCAATCCAAAGAGCCTGGTTCAATCCTGAGCTCAGGCATGTGATCAAGGTGTAAAAACCTGCACCGTTCCATATGTCAATCATCTGTCCAGGCATGGGGCAAAGCCCTTTTAAACAGGCTTAACACAAGTACAAGCCCTTGCACTTAAAAAGGAGGGCTTAAGCACAAGTCCTCCCTGTTTTCAAAGGGCTTAAGCACAAGCCCTTTGTAAAGGGCTTAACCACAAGCCCTTAAGCACTTTTGAGGAAATTACATAGCCAATTGATAATTCTGTTTGAATTAAGGGTTGGTTAAAACCTTATACATACATGTAGAGAATAAGCAAAATGATTATCACATTAGTTTATTAGTTTTGAGAATAGTGCTGTTAAAACGTCTCTCTGCAACATCTTGTAGTATTATTAGAATAAACAGCAATTAGCAACTAACATGCAAAAGGAAAAGGGACAAAGCTACTTAATCTAGGTGTCCATTCACGAGTTCCATGTCTTATCCATTTAACCCCTGAGATTTCTGTTTCTCATTTTCAAATCAAATATATAAATCCACTGAGAGGCTGTGTATGTTGAAATTAACTTGCCTGAAATATGTTACTGACATAGATCAACAGCTCCCAATGAAGTTAGTTTCAAAATGTTCAACAAAATATTACATACTTCATAACATATTTCTCATATCTGTTCTGTAAGGTTTAACCCTGTACTGGTAAAGCCTACCGAAATCGCCTCTGCAGTGGACTTAAGAAATGTCCATTTGTAGACAAATTTAAGGTTAATTCTTAAATTTTACTAATGGAATGACTGGAGCAATTCTCATTGTAATTCTCAAAAATTGTCTTCTCTTAGTCTGCATATATAATCCACATTTTCTGACCATATTTTACTATTAAACAGTTTCAAAAAAGCATCCGCATTTGTTTCTACGAGAATTCTTAATACTTACCAGATGTACTATTATGGTAATGTCTATTATCTAGTCTAGCTCAAAATAAACAATTAAAACTCCGCACTCTCCTGGTCCTGCCCCTACTGTGTCCGGGAATACCATAGCCGCAGGTACCGAGTCAATTCCCAATCACAGTCAGATTCGTCTTATGTTCGCCTTGGCAAACTGCGAAAGCAGCTCAGCCTCACCTCAGCGGGGCGGCTGAGGAAGGGCCATAGTACATCTGGTAAGTATTAAGAATTCTCGTAGAAACAAAAGCGGATGCTTTTTTGATTCTACTTCGAATAATACTTACCAGATGTACTATTATGATAAACTCCGGATTTCGACAGCCAGAAAATGCCGGTGGGAGGAGGTGAGGCTCGAACCAGCACTCAACTACCATCCAACAGATAAGGTTGTGAAGAGACTAGAACCCTGGCATACGCTTGGGTTCTGCTATCTGACTCATAGAGTGCTAAACTTCCATGGTCTAGACCGCGCTCCCCCCCTCTTTTGTCCGCACAAAATTCAGAGGGCTGTCACTGGGGATACAACACCCACCAGACCCGTGTCAGCCCGAAGTCTCAGCTAGGGCAGTCCAGTAGAGTGCAAAGAAGCTACTACAACTTCTAAGTTTGAAAAAATATCAGTATATCGACTAGATTTTCAAATTGGAATGAGTCTAATGTCTGGTTGATAGGATAAGAATACTCTTGAACCAGACTATTTACCTAAGCAGTCTGGTATTTCGACTGTAAGTAAACCTATTTATAGTCACTTAATTAATGTAAACACTCACCATTTTGAGTGCTTGATCTTTTCTTGATCATCACAGGAGCTCGGCCCAATCCACGGTCGTACTCAGTCATGTGCATAGCATTTGTTCAGTGTAGGCGGAAGACTTTAGTGATGTGTGCGAAGTAGTGGTCGGACGTGGCTTAGTTTAGGTTTGACAGATTGGCGACGGCTACCGGATTAAGTGAGCTGGAGATGTCGCGAAGGTAGAAATCAGTGAATGACGACTCGGCATGCCATTGTGCTACAGACATCACCTCCTCTAATGAGACACCCTTATAAAGGGCCGATGATGCTGCTAGTGCTCGGACCTGATGGGCATTCGCATGATCAATTTGCTTTCCTGTAGCGATTTTGTGTGACATCTTAATAGCGTCAACTATCCAACGAGAAATAGTATCTTTCGAGGCACGTAAATGGGGAGCTTTGAGACATAACCACAGAGATGTCTGGTCGTCTCTCCACTCATTAGTACGTTTCTTATACATTTTAAGACATCTGACAGGACACCAAACAGAAGAGTTTGGGTCATGTCTAGTTAAACTTGGCAAATTGATCGGCTGTCCTGGATATTTAAGTGACTGATTCTTTGACAGGAAACAAAGACGTGGAAGTAGTCGTAAACCTTCACCCGTGACGACAAAACGGTCTTGTTCGGCAGAAAGCGCATGAATTTCGCTTCTCCTTCTCGCCGACGCTGCTGCAACCAAGAAAACTGATTTAATAGTTAACAGTTTAATATCAATAGATCTAATTGGTTCAAAAGGAGCCTGTCCTAAAACCTGTAGAACAAGATATAGATTCCATGATGGGATAGGAATTGGCTGTCTAGGTCGCAGATTGCTCATTCCTTTGATAACTTCATTCAAGGTGTCATTATCCACTCCTTCAACAGCGAGACTGGGAATGACTGAAGCTAATGCAGACTTATATGCTGCTAGGGTAGAAGGTACAAGTTTGTCAACTTCGTATAAATGACAGATAAAATCTGCTACGTGTTGAACAGATGCAGAAAAGGGATTAATATCTCCTCTCTCACACCACTGTGCAAATTTGTTGATTCTATAATTATATGTCTTTGTGGTTGAACCTCTTCTGGCTGAAGCAACAAACTTCGCTGCTTGCTCAGAAAAGCCACCCTCAATTGCACGCTGCTTGACAACATCCATGCAGTCAATTTGAACATTTCCGGTCTGTCGTGGAGGTACAGACCCTTGTTCTGAGAGATTAGATCTCTTGCGTCTGGCAGAGAGACTGGATTGCAGACCAGAAGGTCCAGCAGATCCGTAAACCATGATCGGCCTGGCCAATACGGGGCGATCAGTAGTACCTGGCACTCCCCCTCTCTTATTTTTGCCAGAACTTTCGGGATGAGAATTGTTGGAGGGTACGCATACGCGTACATTCCCTCCCAACTTATTGCCAGTGCATCTACTGCTAAGGCTAGCGGGTCCGGGATCGGTGACACGTAAGTGACCATCTTTGCGTTTTGATTCATCGCAAACAGGTCGACATTTGGCTTGCCCCATTGTTTGAATAGAACCTCCGTTACCGATTGGTTGAGCTGCCATTCCGTCGGACGACAAACCGTCCTTCGACTGAGAGCATCCGCTAGGATGTTCAATCTTCCTGGAATGTGTGCTGCCCGAAGAATAATATTCTTCTCTTGGCACCACAGCAGAAGGTTCCAAACCATCATACACAACTCTGGTGATCTCGTCCCGCCCTGGCGGTTCAAATAAGACACCACTGTCGAGTTGTCTGTCCTTATTAGGACAACTTTGCCTTGAATTAGGCTCTCGAACTTTCGAAGTGCAAATACCACCGCTAATAGTTCGAGCACATTGATATGTTTCTGCGCATTGGTCCGATCCCATTCCCCTGACACTGACTGATTGTCCAATACCGCTCCCCAACCCGTCAACGATGCATCCGTAAAGATGGACATCTGAGGTTGAGGAGGTTGTAGAGGAACACCTCGCAGGAGATTCTGTTCGGATAACCACCACTGAAGGTGGAATATCAATGGTTCTTTGACTGGAATCCTCAGAGATAACGGATCCGTTTTCTGAGACCAGAATGACATTAGATACATCTGAATTGGCCTGCGTCTGAGTGCCGCATATGGAACCACCTTCTCCAGAGATACTAGTAACCCCAGTATCCTGAGAAACTGGCGCGCCGTCAGATAGGCTCCTAGAGAAACCGACTCCAAAACTGCAATCAGGCTTTTGACTCTGCTCTCCGCCGGAAAAGCTACGCCGTCCCTGAGATTGAAAAAGATTCCCAGATAGACAAACTCCTGGGATGGAGTCAGTTCTGATTTCTCTAGATTTACAATCCACCCTAGATCCTTTAATAAGGCTAGGACTACCTGCAGATTGCTGCGCAGAGTGACTGGATTCCCCGCCTTCAGCAGCCAGTCGTCTATGTACGTGTGAACAGCTATGTTTCCCCTGCGAAGTAACGAAGTCATGGCGAGAACCACCTTGGTGAAGACCCTCGGAGCTGTGGTCAGGCCGAACGGGAGAGCATTGAATTCCCAAACATTGTCTTGGAATGCAAAGCGAAGGTACTTCTGAAAAGGAATTGACATTGGAATATGAAAATATGCATCCTTCAGATCTATCGACACTCCCCACATGCCTTTCCTCAGCCCTGTCATTACTGCTGCAACCGTCTCCATCTGAAATTTGGGAGAAAGAATAAACTTGTTCAACGGTTTGAGATTGAGAATTGGTCACCATCCTCCGGTACGCCCAGAGAAGACTGATCCTTGACTAAATGAATGGCCTTCTTCTGATGAAGAGATTGTATTTCTGACCGAATGGTGTCTAGACGATCTGATTCCCTTGGAACAGGAGTCCATATTGGAGTCGAGGTTAACGGAACTAACGATTGATGGATGAGCCAGTCCGGATCGTAGCCGTTTCTTATCCACTGACAAACTAAACAGTCGCGCACGACCTGTTCCCATTGGTTTAGGAATAGCTGAAGTCTGCCTCCGACGGAAGGAATCTGCACACAATTGTCGGTCAAGATTAGCCGATAAGACGCTAAATCGCTTGGGTGAAGATTCTCGACTCCATCTGTCTCCAAAGCCATCGGTAGTGGTTCTGCCGGAAACCCGTCAGGAACGAGCCCCACGGCCGCCCCGCGGCTTCTTGTGGTACGACGGTCCGGAACCGCCGCCACGGCTATCCTTACGGTAGCCGCCTCGGCCCGAACCGCCACCCTTCCTGTCTTCCTCATACGGCCTCTTACTAGAGGGCTTGTATGAGGATGAACGGCCAGGTCCTTGTGATCCGGATGGCCTATGGGCATCACGGCCAGAAGGACGGAAGGGCGATCAAGGACGCTGCCTCTGCTGCTCCTGTCTATGTTGACGGTAGGACTGTTACGGCTGAGTCCTCTTAGTCGACTTCCACGACTTGCCGACCACTTCTTGCTCTGCCACCATTGACGCAACCTTGGAGCGCTTGCCGTGCCGAGCCGCCGAACAAGCCTGGACCTATGAAGGGCGCAGAAGATAATGCAGCCCTCATTTCCGGTCCTGGTTCTACACAATCGAGAACCATTCTCCATCGCTCTGCCAACGTTCTAGTGATTACCCTGGCCAGGCAATCCTGAGACAGGCGCATGGTGTCCCGAACAATTCCGGGAGCAGCCTCTGGCACCTGTCCACCGTGCAGTCCAGCATACCCTGCAAGACGGTACACCTGTGCGACAGCGCAGCCATGGCTGCCCTCGCCGCATCCTCAATGAGCGTGAGCTCATTGAACGGGTCTTTGTTGGTCTGCGAAACCAAAGGATGTGACAGCCCCTTAGCCTTCCCAGCCAACGGCCTATTCAGCGCCTCTCGTTCCGCAACGGAAAGCCGTGGAACCCGGGCGTACTGATGATAAGCCAGCTCCGGAAAACGGACCCTACTCCTCATCCCCTTCGGGGCCTTTGGTAATGCATAGTCTGGCTGAACCAGACGGTATGCCGCAACTTCCAACATGTCAGAAGTCTGCGTATCCAACGGGAGTGTCGGCATGGCAGAAGAGCCACTTGACAGAGCGCTAGCCGCACGCTCTGACATCCGTTCCATCGCCGGATCGCGCTGAGATCCTAGATCAGATGCCAACCCGAGACGATTGGTCATCCATCCAAGGACCTGCACCCATTCAGCTTCGGTGCAGAAAACGGACTCGTCCATCAAAGAACTGTCGTTTTCATCCTCCCTCTCTCCCTTAGATGAGAGGGCCACCGACGATCCATGCTGAGCGCTATGATACGCGTCTCTGCCAGGACAGAGCGCATCCATAACGCGACTACCAGCGGCACCGGTGTCTAACGAATCGCCAGACCCGGATTCCCCGCAGTCCATCGGCTCCCGCACGGGATCCGGGACTACGACCGCCTTAACTACGGCTGGTACCGTCACTCCGATAGGAGCCGCACCTAACGCCGCCGGGATACCAGCAGGAACCGCAAAACACGGCTCCGCCGGCTGCACAAACAGCGGATGGAATATGCCCGACGGAACGTCGACATCACCATCCGCCTGGCAAACCCGTACAAATCCCGAGGGCGACCCCTGGGACATACTAGGTCTTGCCGTCATCGAAATATCCGGCATGCCGGAATCTTCCATTAGCAGCAGATCTTCCTCCTCTATCGTCGGCTCTCGAGCCAAGGACAGAGAAGGGGCAGGTGCATGACCCTCAGCAGAACTAGCCGGACCACCTAATGGTTGTCCTGCACCAGCTTGCCTCACCGGGACCGTGGACTGCAACGAGTCAAACATCGTCTTGAACTGGGCCGCCCATACGCCCAGCGCTGAATCCATTCGTTCATTCAGACGACCTTCAAGTCCCATAAGAGACGCCTGCTGCAACTTCGCTGCCTTGTCCTTCGCGATCCTCTCCAGCCTCGCACGTCGATCCCTGTCAACGTCTGCCACCATTGCCGACGACCACTTCACGCACACATCACAAGGGCTGCCAACCTTACACTGAGCGCACGCCACACAGTGATGTCCCAAGTACTTCCGCTTCATGAACCTGTTGCACTTCTGGCACAACGTGTCCGGATTCTTAGGTTTCTGCGAACAGAGAAAAATTAAAACGCTGCACATGACAAATGATGACGAGCAATACGCACAATCGACTTGATAGTTAAGATTTCTTAAACACATTAACTTTCTCTTAAATTAATGATAATCAAGTTCTTAGGCAGGAAATATTTGAAACTTTTTTGAGTGAAAATTTTTTAAAAACACACAACTCAGCCTTCAACTAACGTTAAATAACCAAGGCTACATCGCCGATCGCTACAAACACCCTCGACAATGAAGCGAAAGCTAATATCGGCGATAAACAGAGTGCATAGACACACCAAGCCAAGAACGACATAATTCATGGGCGCCGCCATCTTGGCCAAGGGCGCATCCATCTTTAGAGGAACCGAGTCGCAAGAGAAAATTAACCGAGTACCCGAATTAAACTAAAAGTTAACGGGTACAGAAGCGACTCCAACAATGGCTAACATTTAAAAACAATGTGCCAATTTAAGGAAATTTCAAACAGTCATTATGGCACGAATGTATAAATTCTAGATTGATACAACCTGCCCCTGTGATGATTTTCCTAGTTCCTCCATGAAGCCACCGATATAATTCCTTTCAACAACCGATAACTGCTTAAATTAACGAAAATTTGAGCACACTAAAATTGCGACTTGACAAAAGCGCAAAATAGACGAATCTGTGATTGGGAATTGACTCGGTACCTGCGGCTATGGTATTCCCGGACACAGTAGGGGCAGGACCAGGAGAGTGCGGAGTTTTAATTGTTTATTTTGAGCTAGACTAGATAATAGACATTATCATAATAGTACATCTGGTAAGTATTATTCGAAGTAGAAAATTATTTCCTTGAAAAATATCTTACTTTCAAGGCAGCCTTAGAGGGAAAGTTGCAGAATATTTAAAAAATAATTTGACATGTAGCCATTGCTGATGACAGCAACATCTGCTGCAATAATAATTTCAAAACATTTGACAATATTATTTTATCAGGCCTTATCTAGTGGCGGAGATAGATCAAGAGGGGCATTGTGAGGAGTGGCTGGAGCCTACATTAAAAGAACATTCCTATTCAGTAGCATTACCTACATTTGTGTAATTACAAGACAGACATGGGATATATCTTGTGAGAGGTGTGGTAGCCGGGAGGTGTGAAATTAATTCTATTGTATTGACCAGAAAAGCAGAGTAGCTAGAATGGTCAGTTAAAACCACCAATCATTACGTCTATATCATTCTGAATTTTCAGAATGTCAATTTCAATGTTGTTAAGTCTTGTCCCTGTTAAAAATTTTGAAAGGAAATTGACTGAAACAAATGTAACTTGCTTTCAACCTATTCAGAGATGTCTGTATTTGTCTCCATTTTAACCAGCTTTTTGAGATATAACGTGTAACACAAAGTGGATATGGAGTAAAATGGGTTGTTTTGCAGCCAGATAAAACATTATATACAATGTACAAAATATCATGCTGAGTATTTTGTTAATAATTTTGTTAAGGCAGCAACAGCTTAATCTAGTCAAATTAGTTTCCAAATATTTAACAGGTTTTGTGGCAATTCTCTTAAAATAATCACTACATTTCATTCTGAATTCACCAAAAATGTTTTAGGTAGGCTTTGAAAGCGGCTATGTGTTATCTAATGATTTGTCCATATTGTTGCCTTACTTTCAGTCAAATCAATTTCAAAATAAGCAGCAAATGTTTATCTGTAATATGTAGCAACAGCATATATGCACAATGTACCTAAAGAGCAATGATTTGATAACTATAAGTATTGATTCAAGGTGAAAATTAAAAAAGGGCTTGAAAGCACATGGTATTTTTAATGTGCTTAAGCACAAGCACAAGCCCTTTTTAGACTAAAGAGCTTAAGCACATTTGCAAGCCCAAAAGGGCTTAACTTCCCCTTAAGCCCAGTCAAGCCCTAAGCCTGCAACTGACACGTCCTTCGGAGGGGATGTAAAGCCATCGGTCCTGTCTCGTGTGGTGTCTCTGCATTGGGGGACGTAAAAAAATCACTCCAAGTGTCAGGCCCTGTATCGGGAGCTCAGTTGTGATACGCTCTGATAGTGTACATAGTAGAAGTCAGATGTCAGCCCGGTGGCCAGTGTGCCCCTGACAACCATGCCCGAGTTCTGTGAATACGGGACACTGTGTAGCATAGTTGGCAGCCTGATCTAAAAAACAAAAAACCCAACCTACGTCATAGCTGTCATCCCCGCTGTCGGTGACCCGTGAGATGTGCATATCTAAACCTTGTAAATACATTGATAATTCACTGTAAAACACACATGACAAGCTCTGTGTGGGCTATATGGCCGGTGGGTTCGTCGGCATACGGCGATGTCAGTTGTCGATGTTAAGGGTCTGAAGGAGGAATGTAATATCCATGAGTACGGCGGCCAAGATCGGTGTACACCGAAGCTGGTGGCTAAGTCAAAACATGAACTTAAACATGGGGCAAAGGTGGCCATTAATTTGGAATTTGGTAGGGTACCTAAGAGTTGACACAGACAGTGTTGCATCATGCATGGCTTTTGTACGAGATGAATAGATTTTACCATCTTGAGAACGGCTCTCCAAGTGTGATACCAACGATCGAAAAGAATAGATTTTACGAAAATTGGTACCTCTTTAAAATGAATAGCTTTTAAGATATTTGACACGTTCTTTGCATTGTCCAACTTGGCAATAAATATGAATTGATCGTCATCATCAGCTGGTTGTGTCGATAAAGACATGCTTTCGCAGGACATGTGATGTCGAACGATTCTAACAAGATTTGTTTTTTACCGCAATACGTTTTGTTCTTGTTGTGTAAATTCCGCTGCTCGGATTTCTCGCTTCAGGAGATCCTCAAAGTAAGGAATCCATCGTCATCATCATCATCATCATTATCGATTACTTTAGTTTACACTCGATTAGAAAAGGGCCAGGAAAAATAACCTACTATCGATGAAATATCGATTAACCAAACAGGGCTAGGTGTCATACCTGCCCATACCTGCAGTAATTGCTTAAGTCGCGTGTACGACTGCTACTGTAATATGCAACCTCTGTCTGGTGTCCACGTCAAATAGAAAATGTGAAACGATGTGCCACTAAACTGCTGCCTGGTATGAGAGACTTGTTGTATGAAGGCAGACTGAGTACCCTTAGACTTTCATCACTCTCCTACAGAAGGCTACACGGTGATATGATAGAGACCTTCCGGTATTTTCATTCGCAATACAGCACAGAGCTTCCAGGACTTGAGCCAGAAATCTCCCAGATAACCAGAGGTCATGGGCTCAAACTACACAAATTCCAATGCAACACATCATGTACTGCGCAAACACTTCTTCTGTAACAGGGTGAAAAATCACTGGAACTACCTAAACGAAGACATTGTACATACATTCCCCAACCTTATAATGTTTCATAAATCGCATTGCCAAGCAGTGGTCACACATGCTGTATTCCAGAGATCTCCAGAAATCCTATTAGTTCCTATCTTGCCTCCACACACTTCATACTCAACAACTGCTTACTGAATGGCAGACTGGTAGGGATTGTCCTGTCAGTCTGTGTGCTAAGATCCCACAAAGACCTGACAAGCCAATTATTGCATTGTACTTCCATTATTATTGTAAATAAGCTTCATACCCCTCCGTCTGGTTTTGGTGGGGACTGTCCTATCATTTCACACCCAGTGCTCACAAGAACTTTTGTCAGTGCAGCATATTGTAAAGAACACTGTACTTTGTCCAAAATCACTTTGTATATAGAGAATCAAATTACATTATGTCGATCAATCACCAGTCACAGTAAATATCCTTACAACCAGTTCCGTTTTCCACCCTCTCTCTCCATAATGTAGATAGTGTGGATCCCTTGATACAACCTTCAGAAAAATTATAATGGATGAGAGAAAACAGAACTGAAGCTGTTTATTTTATACTGGCGGCATCTTAAAATGCATGCATTGTTGTTACTCCTATATAAACACCTAATTTAAATTCGCCAATCATGAAATGAGCCTGGTGGGGATTGTCCTGCCAGCCTGCTTTTTTTCCTAATGTATATCAGTTTGAGTTTCCATGATACACAAGTGTTAATTATGAAAAATACCCTTGTAAATAACTGTAAATAACTGTTTATGACTTGGTAGGTCTTGTGCTATCAGTAATTAATGTTTGTGCTTTTAACGGTTGTGCTTCCACCTAACCTGTTAGAACTATTTGGCTAGAAAATCTTTTAGATCAACAAAAGCCTATATATGCCTCAACCATCGTACATGATGATGATGATGATGATGATGATGATACAAAAACCTTTTCACAAAACTTTTCCAGCTGTGCATTGTGAACTTGTGGAACCAGTTGCCGAATGACGTAGATTGTGCCAATACTGCCAATTCCTTCAAGAGTGCATTAGATAATTATTGGCGAAACCTGGACATTTAAATAGGTTAAAAGCTTACCTACGTCCAGTATACATAACTCTAATTCTAACTCAAACCGTTGAGGCCTGATCAGAGTTGGTCATGGTCTTCTGTTGTAGCGATTCATGAAGTAGCTTAGTATCATCCGTGAACATTTTGACCAAGTTGTGGGCAACTTGTTGCATGCTGCTAATAAAGCAGATGAAGGGTACTGACCATAACACACTTCTCTGGGGCTATCCCACTATGCACTAGTGACCAGCTGGAGCAGGAACCATTTACTGATACTCTATGTCTTTAGTTGTTAAGAAAGTCGGCTATCCACCCCGAGACTTCACCAGCAATGACAGAGTTTCTCAATTTGCTAGTCTTTGGTATTGCACAGTGTCAAATGCCGTGGCAAAATCTAGCTAAATAACATCCACAGTCTCACCATTATGGTGTAGCGCAGATCATGACACTGGGTCGAAATGCACATGGGTCGAGATATCCCGGACATGCTCCCCATGCAGCGCTCGACATAAGGATATTGATCGCAACCTGTCAGTAGGTTACGCTAAAATAGACCATCGTAACTTGTAGGTTATGACTCGTTCCCGCAACAAGAAATTGAGCCAATTGGTACCCATTTTATCATAGAAAATAGTTCTTTTTGTGATGTGTAGTATCTATATCAATAAATAACATTGACCCTTAAAACCGTTGTGAAATACCCAAATATTTAGTAGTAACATTCAGCATCTGCTCTGAGAAGATTTCTTGCCTACAAACGTCCTAGATCAGTCAATATGTACGCTGATAAATTTTACAATTCCTCTGCCTGTTGATATTCAGATGTAGAAAATCCTGGCGCAATAGGCAATTGTCATATCCCCCTCTAGGCTTCAATGACAGACATGAGTTCGGACATCTAAGCGTTTTAAGAAATCTATTTAAATCCTGATATTCGGTTGTATTCGGATTCACTATATAATACAATAGTGTAAGCCAAAAATTCCGAGTTTGCTTTACAAAGATCGTCTCAAAAGGTGTACACTTTTGAACAGAAAGAGTTCTAGTGCGTGCGCACAACTGCTGTGTTAGAGAAATTGACAGATTGAATAAGTGAACCATGACAATAACTACCGGTAAATAAATGGATTATTTTCGTTTGCAAGTTAATATGAGCTGCGCAATTCACAATTCATGCCATATATGATACGAAAATTAAGTGAGCTAGCTTGTTAAAAAAAATCATCGCCTGAATTAAATTTTTTGGCCGTGAACGGAGGATCGTTCTCGGTACATTCAATCACCGTAACCCCTGCGTAACCTGAACGACCGTTCGCGACTTATGTCGAGCCCTGCCATGGGTACTAACTGCCTGTGTACTTAGCCTGTGAAAGATCATGGGAGAATAGCTAGAGTCTGTAAAAGTGTGCATGGCGCATGCGCTCCAATCGAGGCAAGCTACCTATGCTGCTTAGTCAATGGTAGTATGGCATCTTGTATGTACATAATCGCCTGTATTCTTAAATCACTAATAGCGGGCCCTTTTCATCCATTTCGGGATGAATCTAAATCAGAATCCATCGGGAAAACAGAATCTGTTTACCGAATTAAAATCGGGCAAGAAATAGCTGAGATATCATTAAATTAAAATCTTGGTTAAATACGTGCATGCGATATTACATCTGCATCGTGCATGCTCCTAGAAGCTAAAAAAGGTGACGGTCGCGGTGACATGGTAGCATGTGTTATCCACCTATCATTGCCTTAGTATTAGAACATGCTGATTGGTGTGGCCATGCATGGTGCCTACTGATTGATCCACAAATAGTATATAGGGACCATAATTCTGCCGTTTCCTCAGCGAGGGACAAGGAGGTGATCCGATATGGTTACATTATCCATAGATCTAGTTAAAAAGGTACTGTGCAGAGATCACAATTTCCAGCAGTTCTTGAGCCATAGTTGGAGCCTGCCTCGTCATCGCGCCCCAATTTTTATCATCCCCTCACAGGGAAAATAAAACCAAAGTTATAATAGGCTTCCCCGCTTCTCCGCCGGCTGAGTACGACACACCAAACTCTAATGGTGACGTCCTAGAAAAGACTCGTGAGAGGCCTTTCTACAGGCACCATTTTGAATGTACTATCCAGAATTCTATAGTGGGCCAGTCTGGCCAGAATGAATTCTCTCAACGTTTCCTGTCCGAACCACTACTGAAATAAATGGCCTGAGAGAACTAAAAGCATGCCTATCTAGTAGAAAAGTACTGTATCCATACGTACACTGTTTCTCTGTGAACTTTGCACGCGACACTGGTTCTAAGCAGTGACGTCGTTCTTCTAGCGCTCGTGGTCTGTGACCCTTATCAACACCACACCACCTGCAACAATGCATGTGTCTCCTTCCTGCATCCGTTTCATCATCTAAAAGTTTCCAAACTTGTTCTGCGATGCTGGAACCGTCTCATCATTGACTGGCTGATCTTCTCTGTTTATTGACTGTATAATTATCATTCAAACATTGTGACCACTTGTCATCTTCGCCTTTACAGAAATACACCTTTTTCCAAAGAGGCATGAATAAGTTTACACCGCCTTGACTTCGCCATTTCTAAAGGGGCACTAATAAGTATTGCGCCATCGTGACATGCTCCAGTTTCCAAAAGAGGTGCGAACCAGCATTACTCTAACTAACTTTTTCGTAAAGACGCCATTCCAAGGAGGTGTGCCTTTTATAATTATAACTTAGTTATTACCTCACCGATGAGTAAAAGGTGAACTTAGTTATTACCTCACCAATGACTAAAAGGCGAAGTTAGTTATTACTATCTGCTGTATTGTGCGTTGTACTTTTGGTTATGTTTAGTTAAAGTTAATCTCATAAAAACTTCCACTCACCTAAATAATATACTTCCAGCTAGCTTATTCTATACGGCTGCACATTTTCACAAGGGACCATTTCTCATGCCTGCACATATAGACACGACCTACAGTATAATATCCGTAACACAAAATATTAGCTCAAGTATGTCAGTTAGGCATTGTAGCAGTCAGAGGAAGTTGCACCAAAACATGCTGTTTATTGTAAAGCTCGCCTTTCGGTTCCACCCAAGTAACTGTGGACAACTCACAAAAGTGTCTTAGCATGACCATATAGTTACTATTTCTCACAACTATCTCTTTTTGCAACTGTACTCCGGCATCTCTGGTAATCCCTCCCACTGGTTCTGTTAGAGCCAACCCTTGGAATCGTTGAGTTTTCTCGATGGCTTCACTGGTACCTTTAACATAGACTTACGCCAAAGAAGGATTTCACTGTGAAAACATAATTATTGTTGAATGGCCTAGCAGTGAAACTTGGGTACTTACATAAACCTAACACAGCTAAAAGTTAGCTCCAGGGACCAAGTCTCATATGGCTCGCTCCCTACTTTCTGGCGATGGCAAAAGACACTGATAGCAGACTAACCCAATGGTAACTGGATGGGCCAGTGGATCCTCCATGCCTTCAAGGAAGGTCATCATAGTCTGCTACAGGTTTCTTTGACATGTAGTCAGGAGTCGCTCATCAGCTTCACGACTTGTCGTCCAGGCAACAAGTCCACGCAGTCGGCCTGAGGTAGTTGTTCAATGAGTCAGACCAGATATGGGGCTCGAGCACATACACCAGGAAGACGAACTTTGTCTAAAGTTAAGCAGGTATAAGTCGCTTGAGGCATAATCTCCACCATCTTGGACTCAATAACCAAAGGATAGTTTAGCTCCATCAAGAAGGCCCACCAAAATAACGAGGCAACAGGTTCTTGTTAAGGATACGGTTGCATCGATTTCTATTGAAACCTGTGCACCTCTTCCATACACGTGAACCAGCGTACATCCCAACTATATAACACACATTACACTCATTGTTCATCTCACCTTTACTGTTTTCAATAAGGTGTTCTGCTTGGGCGCTACTCCTCCACTTCGGAATAAGAGGCTAGTATCCTGTGATGGAGGCCCGCGTAAGACACCTTTCATCTCGCAAAACCAAATATTTAGACTGCTTGAGGCATCATTAAGTTATACTTATATACACGCATAGGGCTTATCCCTCCCACCGTCGCCTACTTTGTATACCAGTAGGATAGGTACGAAACAATGAGATTAACATTGCTGGCACTATAGATGCCTCTCTATAGACAAGCAAGCACGCCACCCTACTATGGTGTGTGCTTGCTTTCTTATCACTCTCTAGGGCCAGTTCACCACTCGCTGAACCCTCTTAAAGTAATCTTGTAAAGACTCCATCTCTAACACGACCTGTATAATGCAGAGACACTGGCTATATCAATAGTTGGGAACACACGGTGGTGCTCACCGTTGGTGGGATTGCTCGCCCGGCCCACAGGAATGTGATTGTTCCACTAGTTCTAGAGGCCGGTCTTTGTATGAACCAGCAGGCCCCAACCCGGCCTTCCAGCACCATCAGGTCGGCTCGTACCTTGAGTACGAGTCAGAAAGCGAACAGTAACATGATATGCGGTGCAGCCCCAGAGCTACAATACACAGCTTGAGTACAGAAGTTCAGAGTGTTTAACAGTTGTGTAATACAGGAATGCCCATTTAGAAAGCCATGCTGTCAATCGGTAATGAAGTCGGACATGCATGCACAAGTGTGTCTCTGATGAATAGTTCAATAATACTGCAAATGACAGATGTTAGACTGACAGCTCTATAATTGCAGGTTGTTGATTTCTCCCCCTTTTTGAATGTTGGTGTTATCTGTCCCATCTTAAAAAGTTATGTGGTAATGTCTTTTCGCTAAGGGACTATTGAACAGTAGGGTTAATGGTTCCCCCATTATCTTGCTTGTCTCTTTTAGGACACTGGGATGCAGTCCGTCTGGGCCTTGTGACTTCATTTGTTCAGACATCTGATGCCATCCTCTTCTTTGATAGTGCTTTATTCTAAGCGGTCGGTCTACTGATATGGTATCGGATAGGTGAGGGTAGGTGAGGGTTGTTTGTTGTATCTTCATGGGTGAATACACTGGAAAAATATTTGTTCAGTTCCACTGCCTTTTCTGTATCTGAACTAGTTATCGATTCATCATCACATTACAGATCTGCTAATTCAGAAGTTGTCTCTAATTTTGACTTTACTACCTAACTAGAGAAGGCCTTCTTTAGACTTTTGGGCAATCTGTCACTCGTAAATGTGCTTCGCCCTTCGTAACCTCCCACTTCAGCTGGTTACGACACATGGCATATGCCTTGTAATCTGCAATATCACGTGTTGCTCTGTAGGTGGTGAAAGCAACCTGTTTATTTTTCAATTTAATCTTAAGTGTGGTGGTCATCCATGGACTTCTCCTTTTCTTGGACGTAGCTGAGCTCCGTATGGTCTTGCATGGATACTTTTAGTGACACTATCTAAGATCTTGGTCTTGATCACATCCCATGTCACTTCTGTGTTCAGGTCCTCCAGCTGATTGTCCCATTCAGCTTCAGCCAGAATATTTCAGAGCTTGTCATAATCGCCTTTGTCATATGTTAACTTTTGTGTCTTAGTCAATGTAGCATGTACATAGCAGTACAATGTGAATAAGAGACATACATGATGACTCTTTCCTAGAGGGGATAGATGCGTAATTTCTCCTACCACATTATCTTCATTTGTCATTACTAGATCTATAGTGGTTGGATTCTGATTACCTCTGTAGTGGGTTGACTGCTTGACATGTTAGTGAAGAAATGAATTTCTCACTGTTTCAAGAAACAAACTTGCTGGATGGTTAATGCCTGCTGTGGAGCTGCAGTTGTTCCAGTCGATTTCTGGATGATTGAAATCACCTAACATAATGATATGACTGTCCTTGGATGCAGATGATTGCTCAATCTGTTTTCTAATATTCGCATCATTTTCACTACTGCTGCATGGTGACCTGTAAATGCACCCCAGCAGAAAACTATCATCGTTTCTGAGCTGTGCCTCAATCCATGACAGTTTTTCAGTGGTATCAGGTTCTATATTAGTTTCCATAAAGTTTAACTGTTGCTTACTGTAAAGACAGATACATCGTTTGCCACTGAAGTCAATGTTCGTAAACAATATCATAACCATCCATGTTTAGGTCTGATACTGAAATCGGGTCTCTCACATTTTTGGGGCAGCTTCTGTGATAGCAATGTCACCATGCTTACATTCATCTATCAAACCTAGTTCATTCCTCTTGTTTACGATTGAGTCAGCATTGGTGTATATACAAATCAGACCATAACTGCTGATACTGTTACATGTATTTACAAGTTTAATGAACTTATTTACATTCTCAAGAGGGGTTGAAGGACTATTTACACAGAGAGCATCTTCTTGCTTTACCTCGATGCTTGTGGAGTTCGAACGCAGACTAATCTCCCATCTCTGGGGGCAATGAGAGTGTTTGGGTCTAAGTGTGAAAATATTCACTTAATGACTGCTAATATACAATTGGCTTTTGGATACAATTTTGTTGACATGTTTATGGAAAGAAAGTTGGTTTTTAATCCAGATTCCAAGGTACCTTTCTTCTGGAAACGTGACAATCTTATGTTAACCATCAGTCTCACATGTGTAATATTGGATTTGGGCGTTGTTTGCTCCAAGATGGATGACTAGCTTTATCTGTATTGAACACTAGTTGCCATGTATGAGACAATTCACAAATCTTACTTATGTTATGCTCAATATTTGTAGTAAGGTGATTGCCTAAGATTTTAGTGATAAGTGAAAATTTAGCATGTACAGTTAACTGAGTTAGGTAGATTGATTACAAAATTACAAATAAGACAGGATCCAAGATGGTACCCTGTGGTAAGCCACTAGCAACATCAACCCATTCAGATATTTCATTGTGAATTATAACACATTGCTTTCTATGTGTGAGGACGTTTTGGATCCATTTGTGTATGTTCCCCACTTTACCATCTCCTTTAAGTTTTGTCATAAATCTCCTATAGGGGACAGTGCCAACAGTTTTTTCAAACTAAGATATGTTGTATCCCCTGGCTCATTGTTGTCGAGACTAACTGTAATGATTTCTAGAAATGCAAGCATTTGTGGTTTGCAAGATCTATTGACCTGAACCCATGCTAGCAATTTGTTAGGAAGTTATTGTTTTCCATGTGTTCTATAATTTCATCCATGATAAAGGATTCTAACATTTTCAATGCGATTGATGCAAGAGTGAATGATTGGTCTATTGTTTCCAACATCGTTTTTAGGACCCTCCTTATATATAGCGGTCACATTGGCAGTTTTCAAACATCAGGTAATATTCCTTCATTAAGAGATTTATTAAATAATAGTGGTTGTGTAATTTCTGTAGCTGTTTCTAATGATATTCTGGATGAAATTTGATCAGGACAGGTACTTTTGTTAGGATTTAATGATTTTAATTTCTCCTTTAGGTTGTTTTTAGCAATATCGCCTAATTTTAGGAATTGTGGTAACCTCAGCTATCTCAGGTATTGTCTCTCGCTTTTCATCAGTAAATACACGTAAAAGTTTAATGGGTCTGCTTTTGCTTATGTTCAAAGGCCAATTTTTACTGTAAAATAATGGAAATTGCCGATTTTCTACCATGTTTATAGTATTCTATGTCATCTGGCCTGCTTGTTTGTTTGTATTTCGCACATACCTTTAATTTTATTTTGATAGATTTAATAGCAACAACGTTTAGGCATACATTTTTCTGTTTTAATTGCCTAGACACTGGGATAGGATTGGCTATTTCATCTGTAATATCCTTATGAAAAAGGCCCATTCTTCAGTAGTATTTAAGCCATGCATGAGGGTCCAGTCGATTAATCTAAGTTCTTGTCTCATTTTATTGTATATTTATTTATCTTTGAAAAGCAAAAATTTATGACAGCTTGTTGTTTGGTCAACTAGATTTAATATATTATGGTGTAGATAAATGCATAGTACCTTGTGGTCGCTTTTGCCTAAAGGGGGTTTGTGGACAACTTTGTGTACAATGATAGAGTTATTTGTTAGGACAAGATCAAGTATATGCAGCATTGGAGCGATTATATCCTGTGCTAAAAAGTTGCTTTAAATTTATGAAATAAAGTCTTGGGCAATTAGGTTACTTGCTAGACCAATATCCCATGTTATATTAGGAAAATTAAAGTCTCCCATGACTTGATATTGTTTATGTTGTCCATGATGTTTGGTAAATTCCTGTTATTCATTTCACTTGAAGGAGGGGTTCTATAGATACAACTCACGAGCATATTTTTACTGTTCTTATCGTGCACCATACAGACAGTAACCAGATTGCATTATTTATAGTATCACATCTGACGGCTTGCAGCGATTCTTGTCTATTTAAGGACACCGCTGGATGGGTTGTTATTTAAGAACATATCATAGTTTTGCAATTGCAGTTCACATTGTTGCATTGTGTTATGTGCTCTTAATTTTTTGGGATAAAACTTCTATTATGCAGATAATAGCTGTTTAATTATTGTGTATGAGTACTTCTAACTCACGCAGCTTGTTCATTATATTATCAGCATTGGTGCAAATGCACGTATTAGTAAAAGTTATCTCAGTATCGTTGGTATGATTGCAGTTTACGTTGCACAAAGATTTGTTACTTAATGCTTGGTTATGGATACATACTTACTTGAATACTTGCTGGGTTAGCCGTCTTTGCCAAGGGGCACGGCTCTGTTTTCTTTTGAAAACTTACACAGTATGTGCGCATACGACTGATTCTGGTAGATTATTCCAATCATTAACTACTCTAAATGGAAAGACATTTTTAGCCAGATCTGTGTTGCATCGTTGTTTGAAAAATTTGAACGAATCTCCTCGTAGGTCCATTAGAGGTCACTGGAAGAGTGTTGTTGCATCTGTAGCAAAATAGCCATTACGGTATTTGTAGATCTCGATGAGATCTGTTCATCTTCTTCTGTCCTCTAGCGTAGTGGTAGGAATTTCGTTGCACAGTTTCTGCAGCTTTTCTAATGGTTGTCTATCTTTGACCAGATGTGGATTCCAACTATAGATCCATATTCTAGTGAAGGTCAACCGATGGAGTTAAATAATGTTGTGATTATATTTGGTGGTCTGTTGTTGAAGCATCTTTTGATCATTCCGATTTTCTGCATGGCTTTGTTTACTATGGTTGTAATATGTGGTGATGGTTTCAGAGGGTTAGAACCTAAAATGCAGAAGTCTCTCTGTTCCGTTTCCTCTTTTAAGTAATGTCTGTTGACTGGGTACAAAAATGCATGGATGAGTTCGAATGATAATTGAAAGATGTTGCCTGATATAGGGGTTAGACAATGGTGATTGAGATGGATGTGGTCCCAAAAAGATATTCTGCTTGGTCAGTTTTGTGTGAATCGTTGGAAGTGTTAATGATTGTAACAAGGTAATGTGATGCCAGGGATTGTTGCTTCCAATTAAATTTGAATACCAAATCATTTTCGACTTGATCGCAGTAGTCTGAACATGGAAACAGGGAAGACACCAAAATATGTATCTCTGGCGACCTACGTGTCTAATCATTTCGATAAGTTAGTATAATCATTGATCATTGTGTCTAGATTGTGCTTTGCATCGTTGGATCCTATATGTAAGAGCACAGCATTATAAATCACAGTTGTTAACAGATCATCAACATATTCAGTTAACTAATTACTCCGGGCACCAGGGAAAGTTATGATGTTAACAGTAACCTTCTCTGTAGACATATAACATCCACTCATCAGCGTACACCTTCCAGCGATCAGAATGTTCTATTTAGGTTCCTGTCTAATTTGACTGAGTGCTGTTGCTGTCTATGGCAGCAACAATGCCCAGTCAAAATAGTTTCAAAATATTCAACAGCATGTTTATTAAATAGTAAATAGATACCATTCATACCACAATGCTTAGTCCGTCATCAATTAAGTGTTCGTGATGCGCCTATCTACGTTATTCATTACGTCATTGATTATGACGTCACGCTACACGTCACACAGTTGATTATGACGTCATATGATCGATGGATAAACTGGAAAGGTCCATTGGTGATATGTCTTGAAATAGGTACATGGACTTGGCAGTTGCACTTGCGCTTCGAGTTGGTAAGACGTCTAAGCATGCATGATGGGAGATTTGTACATCCCACATTTGCAATTTGCTTTTGACCTTACACCACATTGTTTGGAAGCCAATGTTTCACTGTTCTTCATCGTATGTGTAATAACTATGTCAAAAGAATCTGATGTGACTGGGTTAATTATTCGAATAGTATCTGCAAAGACACGTTTGTTGAATTAACTATATCTATTCATACATACTAATATAATAATGATTATCAATGCGGTATCTGCGACATGTCTAACTACAGTAAACAATAATCCCGAAACCAGGTTGCACTTTAACAAATTTAGATTGTGCATTGTTTTTAAACATGAGTGGATAGATCCAATGACCTGCTAAATCAGCGATATGATAAATCTTTGATATAACGCTATATTAACACTATTTTTGTAATAAAACTCAAGAGCTGATTTGAATTATTGAAAATTTTCAAATGGTGCCTGCACTCGTCCCTATATATTCCTATCCAGATTGCGTTAAAGAATAACTTTTACATTATTTACACTTAGGCGCAGTGTTGTTATTTGTTTTATCATCACCATCATCATCAACATCATCATTTACAGTGGATAACATTCCATTTGCCAGATTAATGCAGACAATTCATGTTTACGGACTGAACCAGACACATATCCCTATACATTGAACACTTTTATGCCTGGCATAGCTGAAATTTAGCTGGACACTGCGGTCACCAGCAGTAATCTATTAGTGAGGTTGCTGAGGTTGGTGGGAATATTGATCCAGATTATGTGGATGTATCAGGGTTCCTCGCATTAGTAGTTATTAGGATGGAAAATAACAGTGAAACTGAATGGAAAATGTCGCATTATATCAATAAGCTTCGTGCAGAACTAAATAATCACTTGACATCGTGTGTGCGTGCGTGCGTGCGTGCGTGCGTGCGTGCGTGCGTGCGTGCGTGCGTGCGTGCGTGTGCGTGGGGGGGGGAGAGGGTTTTTTTGTGTAGAAATAGGTACACCAAAGGATAACTTATAATTGAGCATTAGCATAACAAAAATCAGAGGTTGTCAAAATAGTCTGAAATCAAAGTAACTGACAAAACCTTAAAATAAGATTTCCACCAACAAAAGCTCAATTTAATCCACCAGAATATGAACTGAACCAATTTAGACAACAAACAAGGGAGAGGCATTGCAGTTTATATACACAATATACTGGAGGGATATGAAGTGCAGAAGAATGCGAAGCATCAAGAATCATTATGGATTAATGTGAAAATAGGTTCAGGGACAGACTACTTGTGGGATGCATTTAATTGTATGGAAGCTAACCAAACAAAAATAATGGCAACCTATGTGAATTACCCGTTCTTATTACGGGTGATTTCAACTACCCAGAAATTAACTGGTCAACCTGGTCGACAATTTCCGGAAACCCAAATTGTACTGAAAATAAAATTCATTAAATCAATACGAGACTGCTAGCTATACCAGCATGTGGACAAGACAACCAGGGTGAGATGATTAGACACAAGTGAAACTCTAGACGTCATCTTTACTCTTGGGGAAGGGAATACATCTGACCTAACTTACAATAGCCCGTTTTAATATTCAACTACAATTGCTATTTTGATAGGGCAGATCACTAAAGACTAAAGAAGTACTATGACAAAACTGAGCATGAATGAATAAAGGAAGAAATTGGTAAGATGGACTGGGATATTATGTTAAAAACAAAGACATAAACGAAACAATGGACCATAATCATGGACACAATCCATAGAAATGAAGAGAAGTATGTGCCTATCAAGGGAATTAAACCTTTAATAACGAACCCATATGACCGGAAATCAAAATTAGCTAGGACAGATAAGGAAAAAGCAGATATCCTGCAAAATTTCTTTTGCAGTGTGCTTACAATTTAAACAGACGACCCATTACCAATCGTCCATGTCAAAGTAGTAGAACACATTATGCCAGATATATATATATATATATATATATATATATATATATATATATATATATATATATATATATATATATATATATATATATATATATATATATGGATTAGAACATTGTGACAATGTGGAAGAAACGAACTAGAACAATTAAAAATATCAAAATCAGCATGATCAGACCAGCTCCATTCAGAATTTCTCAAAACTTAGAGCAAAGCATTAAAAGTTCCACGCAATATAACCTTTATTACCTCGATGAAAGCACACACATTTCATGCCATGTGGAAAAAGCAAATACAACCACCATCATCAAGAAAGGAAGGAAAAAGTTGCCATCAAATTATCGACCATTAAGCACAAATAGTAGTGTTTAAACTATTTGAAAGAATCATAAGAGCACAATTAATTAAACATATGAGATTAAACAAACGTTTTAACAACAAAGATGATTTAGAGACAAACGCTCAACAACACTCCAGCTGCTGAAATTGATAGATGAATGGACAGACGCATTAGACCAACGCTGCAAGATTAATACAATCTACATTGACTTCATAAAATCATTTGATACGGTCTCCCACAGAAGAATGCTTACAAAAGTTAAATCATATGGAATTAATAAAGGTGTAATAGGATGGAGAGCAGACTTTGTGAAGGACAGACAACAAAAGGTTACCGTGAATGAGTCAGAGCCAGAGTGGCGACATGTGGCCAGCAGGATCCAGCATGGTAGCGTCCTTGGACCAATATTAGTTGGACTGTATATTAATGATCTCCCAAACCATACAGATATCAAGTGACATAATGCTTCTTACTGATGACACAAAGTGTATAATATCATACAGACAGACGATGGTGGAGAGTAGCCAAAAAATGATTTACAAGCAATACAGAATGGGAGTGAAGATTGGCGTATTAATTTTCATCCTGATAAGTGTAAAATAGTGCACGTTAATTCAAAACATGAACAAGATTATATGCTTTCAATGAACAATAAAGTGCACACGAATGATATTTACGATCCAGAGGTAGCACCAAAAATTGAAACTATCAAGTGAAACATCAAGCTGCCTGAGAGGCCACAATTACAAATTGAGTAGACCAAGGGCAAATAAGAACATAAGAAGTAAGCAGGGTTCATAAAAAACTTGAATTTTGAGATGTGTCTTGAAAAGCCTTGAATTGTAAGATCCCCGTGAAAAGTACTTGAAAATTGCCCTTGAATTTAATATTTCAACACAAATTATTTTCTTTGATTACGAAAGTATTGTGCTGAATCATCAGTCAAAATGAATGAATTACCTTCTCAAAGCAGCTAATATTAAAATTCCTGCATTAGCAGACTCCCGACGCCCCTTATTAGTTGCATTGCCAGTGAATTCCCCATCCCATCCCTTCCCCTTCATTTCCTATCCCATTTGTATCCTGGTATTAGGCCCTTGGAAAAATGTGAAATTCGACGATGACTGAATGGACCCTGATAAGCCAACCCCTATATAATGGTAAATATCTGGAAATGGAATAACAGCGCCAAGTCTATATGCGTTTAAAAATAGATTCAATAAAACTTGGAAACACCAGGACATTTTATTTGATTAAAAAGCACCCCTATCTACCGGAAGTCACCGAGCTGTTAGGGAATCAGATGAAGAAAATGTGGTTATAGAATACTAGTCTTGTAATCATTCAACACCTATTAAGACCTATTAAGTAAAGTATGCACATGCTCTTCTGAAATTAATGCATGACTCCCAGTACTATCTACAAATGCTGATACATTGACTAATAAAGTACACGAATTGGAGCTACTTGTAAAATAGTTTGGATCCAGCCCCACTAATTATTCCTGTCACATAGACAAAACCAAAGAGTCTATAACTGGAGGGATATGGAATTATTGAATGTAATAGAGGACATGACATTATCGTATGTGTTCATACAGATTACCAGTCACACAGGTTGAAACAAGAAGTCACTTCTGTGCATCCATTAGAATCGAAATCCCATTAATGAGGTCTGACACCATACTATTCACTGCATATATAGACACTGGCAACCCTTCACACAACAATGATCCCCTTAATGAATGTCTGAGTGAAAGTAAAACAAGAGGCCCAAGGTTATTAGCATTTGAACCATTTGCATTTAAATAGATATGACGGAGAATTTTCGGAAAATCCAAAGATGTCCACCCAAAAAATTGACCAATCAAAATTCTGAATAGAAATTATAGCCTACCTTGATAGGGTCACTTTAGCCAAATTTGTTTGAAATATGTCAAGCAACTAAGAAGCAGCGTTTTGACAATTTTTGGTACCTGGATGTTCTAGAGCCTATGGCCATAGGATCCTTTCAGCCTAATTTGATTAAAACGGGTCAAGATAGTAAGAAGCAATTTGACAATTTCCAGTACATTTAAAATAAAATCTAAGATTTCACGCGAAAAATGAATTGGTTAAAATTCTGTATGGAAATTCTAGAGCCCATCACCACATGATCATTTCCGCCAAATTTGGTTGAAATCGCTCAGAATGGTAAGAAGAAGCATTTTTACAATTTCCGGTACATTTTTCACAAAGTCTCAGATTTTCACGCAAAGAAATTGATGAATAATAATTCTGAATGACCATTGGGTCCTTCCAGACAAATTTGGTTGAAATCTGTCAAAATGATAAGGAGAAGAAGCATTGTGATAATTTCCGGTACATTTTTAATAAATTAAAGATTTTGACCAAAAAAATTGAGGAATCAAACTTCCTAATGGAAGATCTGGAGCCTACGACCATAAGGTCATTCCAGCCAAATTTGGTTGAAATCGGGTAAGTGGTTAATGAGGAGCAGTGTTTTAAAGCCAAAGTTGATGGACGACGGATGGACGGATGGGCAGATGATGGACGGACAGTCGCCACGGCATAACGTCACTCGGTCCTTCGGGCCAGGTGAGCTAAAAATGTATACACATGTATTGGTTGTAGGAGATTTCAACTACCTACACATTTATTGAATCATGTGCACTGAGAAAAGTGAAGAACACACCTAATCTAGACTCGCAATTCTTGTAATGTGTGAAAGATGAATCATCTTTACACCGAGCTTACAAATAATTATTAAAACGACCCTACCAAAGGTCTTGTACTAAGTGGCAGCATCACTGATTCGAAGAAACTATGGTCGTCCACATACCGAGATCTATTAATCATTTGTGCAGATGCTAAATATCAACATGTAAATGTAATCTGTCGTGCCACTGATGTTAATGGTCCTCCTCCTGGGCCGCAGGGCAAATTTATACAGCTCTATGCCCCATATGATGGCTGCAGGCGGGAACCACGAAGAAGAAGTGTTGCATTCCCATACATAAGATTCAAATAAGTATGATTTAACTGGTTCAGATACAACTAGCCAATTGATTGGCATCGGAAACCAATATGCTTGGAATATTTATGTCAACTTCCCGCAGTTACTTTAGCATCTTGGGGAAAGCGACTTTCCTACTGAATCAGTACGTTCTGACACTGAATCATCTGGGCGTATAACCCACCTTTTAAATTAAATTAAAAACAACATATACGTAGTTTATTATGCTGAAATGCAAAGAAGGATATTAACTCACTACCTCCAACTAAAGATGACATATATCTGCATATAAGGAGAGCATACTACCACACCTTAATCCGGTTGAAAGCCCTTGAACCTTGTCCATCTTTGCCTTTGTAGAGGAGAGTGGTTGGTTAATAGCAAATCAAAATAGCACATTGAATCCAGGACATCTAACAATTGAACTAATATCTGTATTGTGATTAGAACTGACTTCGTGACAAAGAGTGACGTTTATGAGAGATTTAAACTAACATGGATACACTTCTACAAGGCATAGTATAGTCGTTTTTGATGAATTCAACAATTACCTTGGATCCTATGGCTCTACCATAAAATTATAATCGTGTATTCCTCAATCCTCTTTTGCATGATAACTGGTGTAATTTTAAAACAGCGTTAATGTAACCTGCTAGCGCTTATTGTAACAGTTTCCAATAGCAGTGTTTTCAAAATTACATTGGTTTCGTTTCAAGTCACAGCCCGTGATATTAGACTGCTTTAAGCCCATAGGTCTGTTCAGTTCGTAGCTAAATTTCCCATCCAGTCTGGTGGTAAAGTCACGGCGTCCAAACTAGTAATGTGGTTAGTATTGGGTTTCTGTGAATATTATCTTTGCTTGCTATGTTGCTAATTTGATCCATGTGAAAAACCAGCAAGAGAGACAGTAGATCAGCTACTTTATAAGCAAATACAAACCTGTCTATACTGATCACTAGTATATAGCATAAAGACGTAGGCACTGTGGATACATTCCTTAGTACAAATCAGTTTAAATCAGGAATATATTCTATAATTATAACGTGTTCTTTACCCAGGTGAAGTCCAGTTGTAGATATTGAAAAAATTACTATTACAAAGCAGCCTTTACGTAATTCCGCAATAGATCCAAATATATTGCTGGTCAATTTGGTGGTCATCTTGGATTTCAAGATGACTGCCATGTAAAATTGAGCAAAAACACTTCCTCATTGAATAGCGGCTGGAATAATATCTTACTCTTCTCGCGGACCTTGAGGCAGTACGATCGATATTCATTATTTTGGTAGATTCTGAAGTGGACTAGTGATGATATCTGGAATATTTGCCATCAGAGACTGTTTATAAGGTTCTAAATAAAGCAATTACCCACATTGGGTATAAACATCAATTTCATGCGTCTATCTAGTTTAGAAGCTGCGATATCAAGGAAATGTTATTTTTATGGCGGCTATCTTGAAATCCAACATGACCACCATATAAGAAAGATGTCAGGATAGAAATAAGCCTTTTATATTCAGTAGCCCCTATATATTATAACTAGACTTGTTTCCAAATTTAACTAACATGTCTAGCGACACCCTTATTGGCGCATGCTACAGCGAGGTGCAACTTCATTATATTGGGATTCTGAGAATTCAGGATTCAAACTAATTAAATCGGTCCCAACACACTAGAAATGGGCTGGCATAGGTAGAAATGAATCACTCTATATGTGAATCAGTTTGCAATAACATCAAATTGGTGTGCACTGAGATCAAAGCAATTATATAACCTGTTAACTTTCTTCATGAGTGACATCATATTGAAGTGGTTCAATGAGATGTGATTGAAACATCATTTTCTAGATGAAAGTAGGCGTGTGCGATTATTGCTTTAAGTGATCACGATCGCTTATTTAAAAATACTCGTGATTACTCGATTAATCAGCTTGCATACAAATTATCAAGGCATAACAACAAAAGAATATCAAAGACGAAAGCTGTAATGGTGTTTAGAAAAGTTCATTTGCAGGGCAAGAGAAGACTATTTTTGATAATGTATGACTGGAATGCCTGGCTCGATTATCGAGCCGGTCATCCCAGTAATACATTTTCGAAAATAGTGTTTTCTTGCCCTGAAAATGGACATACATTCATCGAGCAAAATGTCAATTTTCACGACCGATCGCATTAACGAGTAATTAAAAGCTAGGCTTTGAAATATTTTATGCAACAATAAATATTCACGATTATTAGATTATTTAATTTTTAATCATATAAATTCATGATTTAAAACATAATCGCGATTTTCGAGTTAATTACGTAATCGTGCAAGCCTAGATGAAAGTAATTAAATTCTTTTTGAAGTATATTTTCCCATTTATATGCTCTGGAAATTTCAGCTCTTCTCCATCAACTTTGACGTCATTCAACAATATATTGGGCCTATTTAATATGAATGTGGTTAAGTTTTCACTAAACAACTGCCTAGTGTAGTTCATATAGGTCTTATTCTGAGTTAGTATTGAGAGTATGTTGTCTCAGAGCCGAACTTAGGACGTAGGGGTGGGGGTGGGTGGGGTGGTGTGTCTGTTCAACGTTTCTGAAATTGTTACCCAGGGCCCATGGAACTACCATTATGATCCCGAGAAAGCTATGGTCAGTTTCAACCGTAATGCCACTGGAAGTCGGGTTGGGGTGGGGGCTGGTGACCGAGGTCAGAGGGGTGTGTGAATTGGCCACATCAGTTAAGCTAAGCTAAAAATTAACTTTACATGTTTCAACACAATACAAAAAGATTTTGTTGAATATTTTGAACATAATTGGATTGGAAGACATTGTCAACAATGCCTTCCAGTACAATTATGATCAATATATGTAACAGAACATTTCTTACATCGTGTTCAAAATTGTTTTGTCTTGGAACTATTTTAACATATTTATGAGCTGTAGTATAGGTGTGGTATCTATGCGTGTAAACTTGAAGGTATGCAGAAAATTAAAATAAAAGATTTAATGTTTGTGTCACATTTTGGGGGTCCTGTGCAAATGCACTTGTTGCACATGCCTTAGGTAAGTTCGGCGAGCTCTTCTGTGTAGTGGTTGCATGGAAATGGGTTTTGATTACAGATAATACACAGCCACGCATGTGCTAGTATCAATTTCTAACAGCGTGTTGTCATCTTTGTTTTACTTTGAACAAATTCCGTGAATCCAATCATTGTTAACCGATAAACAAATAGATAAGCAGAAGCAACAATAATTTGTCTAAAAACTATACAAGAAGTGATCGAGGAAACATGTCAATAACAGAAACACGGGTTTAATACAAACAATGGTATAAATGGCGTCTAAAAGTATTAATAGTAAATTCTGACCAAAACATTTCCAGTTTTAGCTACTACTACTACTACTACTACTACTACTACTACTACTACTACTACTACTACTACTACTACTACTACTACTACTACTACTACTACTACTACTACTACTACTACTACTACTACTACTACTACTACTACTACTACTACTACTACTACTACTACTACTATTACTACTACTACTACTACTACTACTACTACTACTACTACTACTACTACTACTACTACTACTACTACTACTACTACTACTACTACTACTACTACTACTACTACTATTACTATTACTACTACTACTACTACTACTACTACTACTACTACTACTACTACTACTACTACTACTACTACTACCACCACCACTACTACTACTACTACTGCTGCTGCTGCTGCTGCTGCTGCTGCTGCTGCTGCTGCTGCTGCTGATGCTGCTGCTGCTACTACAGCAACTGGTTCCTGTTGAATTAGTTTCAAAATTCTTAACATATATTCCTGTATAGTAATAGTTGTATTGAAATCGAGACACAGACATTTCAGGGGTTTAACTCAGAGCGTCACTAAACCTATTCTAAACTGCTCAAGTATCTGAAGTAATAATCAAACTACATCACATCCTACTTTCTAGCTGACGTCCTTGCTAGCTAACCAACGTCACAATCAAACTACGTCACTTTCTAGCTAACGTCGAAATCAAAATGACGAAGCTAAGTTAGATGTTAATTATTGCCATAGGTAGCAACAATTCTCAATCAAATTATTTTCAAACTATTCAACAGCTTACCTGTATAATTACCTTGAAATTGCGATTCAAAGTATATAAATCGACCACGACACGCGTAAAAAGTGGGCGGAGCTTAGATAGAAATGGGCGTGGCATAGCTAGCAATGGATCTATCCATTGCTATGATATGTACCTCACACTTCTCAGACGTTTCTAAATAAAACAAGACTCGTTGCAAATGGTTATTCTCACCGAGAATTGTACAACCGTGACTACTATTATTACAACAGACACAATGGACCTTTCCAGTTTTAGTTATGCCCATCCTTAGTTAAGCTCCACCCTCGCTTCGCTCGTGTTGGGATTGATCGATCTCTGAACTCCCTAACTATCAATTTCCAGAAAACTATGCAGATAAGCTGTTGAATATTCTGAAACTAATTTGACTGGGTGCTTTTGCTGCCTATGGCAGCAACAGTGCCCAGTCAAATTACTTTCAAAATATTGAACAGGACATACAATTCGTACAACGTGTTAAGCTATTATGTTTAAGTTTAGCTATTAAGCGCTAAAGATGGACTAAATCGAGTCGTTGATGCCATAATCAATTATGACGACATCCTACACATTACTTAGTTGATTATAACGTTACATGATGTCAGATGATGGATGGATAAACTGGAAAGGTCCATTGCATAGCTACCTTGATGTGCACACGCAAAAAAATAAATAAAACGACACCTTTGCTATCATAACAAGAGCAATCGGAGATTGCAGACTCGTTCTCTCAAATTGTAAAAACTGGGTTTGAATTTTTCGGATTTTTTCGAATTTTTTATGTTGAATCCAAGGGTATGTTTACACACCTTCTGGTGTGGAGATTTGTGCCAAATCGGAACAGTAGGTATCCGCAGATCTAGAATTTGATCCGATCGAGATCCGGGTTCTTTTACCTGGATTAACGCCAATGTCTGCACATCTCTTTGCAGGCAAATTTTGCATTGTGTTAAAATTTTAGACAGATCGGATAAGTAGTGTTTGAGATACGTCTCCAGACAGCCACACAGATCTGATCCCAGCACCCTCTCTCTCTCTCCACAATCTAAAAAAATAGACGTGGCTTTATCTGAGTATTCTTTTCCCGATCTCGTATCGAAGGAGATCCCGCGAGACAAGAATGACTCTTTCCCTTATCTGGCGAGGGTAACCAATACGGATATGACTTCATCAGCAGAATTCGCTCGCAATACAAAACAAAAGTACTTGCATTTGGGTAGTGCAAAACTACGTGTCATAAATCCGTTCTTTCTCTAAAGATTTCGTACAGGAGCCCATATGAATCCCACAGATCTGACGGCCATCTTAGAAGTATGTTCATCATTTCTTTGTTTTCCAAAACCGCCATAGAGCGCATGTCCACCAAACGGTCAATGACCTTTCCGAACAACTTGCTATGGTCTGGATGGTTTCGTTTCAGAATCCTCCTGAAGCAATGCACTAGTCGGAGATGAACCCGCTCAACTTGTTCTGGATATTCCAAGGAAATTCGATCTATAAATTAAAATAGCACAAGGTAATTGAGGAATCTATTTCTAGTTATGACCCGCCCATTTCTACCTAAGCGTCACCCACTTTTTATGTATGTTGAAATCGATTTGAGAACTTAGATACCTGAACTCGCAAAATCCAAATTGCAAGATAATTATACAGGTAAGCCGTTGGTTATTTGGAATCTTATTTGACTGGGGGCTGCCATATGCAGCAACAGCCCGCAATCAGACTAGTTTTAAAATATTCAACACATTGTCTATTACACAGTAAATTCATCAAAAGACCCTTCGATTTTTATGAAGGAGTTATACGTTATTTTAATTGTGAAGTCAGATAACTAATGCCGTAATGGACTTTTCCAGTTTTAGCTATGCCTCGCCCAAAAACTATACAGTTAAGCTGTTGAATATTTTGGAACTAATTTGACTGGGTGCTGTTACTACTTATGGCAGAAAATAGCTCAGTCAAATTAGTTTCCAAATATTCAACAGCATCTTTATTAAATTGTAAATACATACAGTTCGTCCAACAATGCTTAGTCCGTTACCAATATTGCGTTCGTGACGTACTTATGTACATCATTCATGACGTCATTAGTTATGACGTCATCCTACACGTCACGTAGTTGCCGATTATTACATCATATGATCGATGGATAACTTGGAAAGGTCAATTCATTATGACGTCAGGTACTTGAGTGACAGATCCGGTCGCACCATTGAACTCATTAATGAATAGGAACATGCTATAATTGAGTGAATAATTGTTAGATATGTAATGCTGTTTGATATTCATGGAGAAATTAGTGGCATATTTGCATGTGATCTAGGCTAAGTTCGGATACGTTGTCGGTGTAAGTGGGGTACATCGACAATATATCCGAGCAATCAAGAGTATAATCGGACAATGGTATCACATGGTATAAATTCGTATTAAGTGGTACAAATTCAACTCCATTACTCCTGCTTCAAGTGAGAAGTGCGCATACGCAGATAGGCAAAGCAACCACGTAATACTTCCGGTCCGAGTATCCCGACAACGAACCCGAATTCAACTCATGGCACCAGTATGACAGGCCTGACAATTAGTCAGATGGTGTTTGGGTAAGGATCTTAAATGAAATATGGCCTATTATCTCAACAATATCTGAAGACCTGCCTGGTCTTGTGTAATTGTAGAAGCGCAGATCAGTGGTCATGACATGAGGATATGATTTAAATTATTCATACCATCTCCTCATACCATGGACGTTATATCATGCTTCTCAATGGTGCCGAGCGATGTACTGTTGAGGAATGTGTTACGGCTATTTGCAATTGATGAGGAGGAGCAAGTTACTGATTGTTACGGCTATTTGCGTCTGATAAGGAGCAAGTTACTGATTGTTACGGCTATTTGCGTCTGATAAGGAGCAAGTTACTGAGTGATTTGCATTTGTTTTTAAATTTTGACCATGAAAAACCATTGAAACATGTTCCAACATTTTTGACAAATCACGTTGATGCTTCTGAATGATTACAAATACAATTTGCCATGGGTCAAACTGTAATTTGACTGGACTATGATTTTACCCCCTGTCGTTGATTGTGGCATCATTTAACAAGTGACGTATTTGGATTAAACTTCAGTGAAAAATCGAATCTATCCATAAGCAAAACACAAATTCGTCACATCAATAACAATCAATATTTGTTCTACTATACCTGCGCACGTTACACAGATGGCTTTCAATATGGCATTGTCACCTATGGTTAGACCAACCCGCTGCATCTTCCCCGGGAATGTCCACAGTGACTCGCGGTATTCATAGCTTACATAACGGGAGAGTCTCTCTTTCGTGAGCAGCTTGCCGGTATTCAGCGTAAGGATGTTGAAACGGTAGTTCATTGTATGATATATACTAAGAAAGTAATACTCATGACAGGTTCCTGGTCAACACACAAGAAAAAGCTGGGATTATTTATGCATAGAAACACCTGATATATTATCGTATTTTGGAAAAATACCTTCCCATAGTGCATTGCACATACCACTTCTAACTGGTATACGTGAGAGCCAGCGCGCAAACAGCATTATTTTACTATTGGAATCAGATACAACGCACCTCATTCGCCTGAAACTCGAACTTGCTCTGTAATTTCTCACAACAAAGCAGTGTACCAATTATCAGTTGAATATCTTGTAGGAGTGCGAAAAAGGTGCGGAAAACGTATATTTTTCGTAATTCATAAGTCGAAAGGGGACGTAACCCAATCAAAAATGTACGCAAACTCATGAAACTCGAACTCGCTCCGTAATATCACAACAAAGCAACGTACACTACTCAGTTGAATATCTTCAAAGACTGTGAAAAAAGTGCGGGAAAACTTGGGAACAACTCCATGAAAATTAGACGAAAATGTCTGAAACTCGAACTTGCCCTCTAACTCGCTATAATAAAACAACCTACCAATTCTCACTTGAATAACGTGAAGGAATGCGAAAAAAAGTGCGGACTGCTGATATTGTTCGTATTTCTTAATTCATAAAAGATTGACGCATACGCCTGAAACCCGAACTTGGTCTGTAATTTCTCATAACAAAGCAATGTAGCAATTCTCAGTAGAATATCTTGAAAACCTGCGAAAAAAGAGCGGAAAACTTATATTTTTCACATTTCATAAGTCGAAAGGGGGCATAACCCCATGAAAAATTTACGAAATGTCTGAAACTCGAACTTGCTCTGTAACTCCTTATACTAAACCCATTTTACCTTAAATATCTTGAAGGAGTGCGAAAGAAAAATGCGAAAAGCGCAGAAAGCTGATATTTTCGGAATAACTCCATAAAAATTGACGCATACACCTAAAACTCGAACTTGGTCTGAGACTTCTCATAACAAAGCAAAGTACCAATTCTCAGCTGAATACCTTGAAGAACTGCGAAAAAAGTGCGGAAAACTAACTGCGACATATGGACAGACGGACAGACAAATGAACAGACGAAGTGCAAACCTATAGCCCCCACCCACCCCACTCCCTCCCCGGTTTTACCGGTAAGGGACTAATAATACATTAATGCTTAGGCATTTGGATGCCAATGATGTACGTATGACTTGCATAATATTGTGACTTTACTTTATCATAGGAACGGTTTAAATTGCGGTGCACTTTAGTGTAATAGTAACTCAATGCACGCCAGCTGCTTGTTTTGGAGTTACTAGCCAGTGCTGTTGCTCTGGGCGTTGATTGATGGGAATCCCGCTGTAGGCTAATGACGTCGATCATCAAAGTCAATGTGGGAAAGGTATTGGTAAAGATAACTAAGTCATTGGAAATAAGAAACACGAAAGTGTCAGATGATGAAGCTGATGTCACAATAAAATTTACGTAGCTCATTTGACCCAATCTAAATTCTTGTTATTTACTTGAAATAATTTGATTATCTTTAATGGTTACGAGAAAAGTAACCGGGGTTTATGTTGCATAGATGCGCAATCCTATCTATCCAGTTGGCGGATTAATTTGGGGTGCGATTCGATTCATGATGAAGCCTCACTTTTTTTCAGCATCTTATATGCCTTTGTCTAAAACCGACCTAGTCACTATGCACGCAAAATAACTTCGTTTTATTTCGTCATTTTATATACTGAACCAAAAAAGTTTAGCAACACTGAGTATATTACTGTATAAATGTTATTTAACAAAAACAATAAATTGATTCAAATATATTATTTAATTGATAGGTTATTTTCCAATTTGAACAACAGTCTCTTGTTACTGTAATGCTAGCATCGCGCCTTTAACACGGCATCATTCAACGGAAGGGTCCAATTTAAATAATGACGCTGAGCTGACAATACCGGTTGTGACCTCCGCGCGCATTAACCACCGCCGTACATCGCTTTCCCATGCTTCGAATTAAGCACCCGATGTCACGAAGAGGAATCGCATCCCATTCCTGGAGCAGTGCAGCTTCCAGCTCCCGCACGTTGTGAAGATGTGGATGGTTCTCACGCACCATACGGCCAAGAATGTCCCACACGTGTTCGATAGGAGACAGATCCGGTGATCGCGCTGGCCAGTCCAACACTGGAACATTGTTAGCCTCAAGGAAATCACTGGTGACCCTAGCTGAATGAGGACAGGCGTTGTCTTGCTGGAACATAAAGTCTGCATGATGCTGCATAAAAAGGATGACAACAGGGGCGACAACTTCTTCACAGTAACGTTGAGCCGTTAAATTTCCGCGAATCACAATAAGATCTGATTTGCCATTTTCATGGATTCCAGCCCACACCATGACACTGCCGCCACCGAATCTGTCGTGCTGAATGATGTTGGCTGCATCATACCGTTCTCCTAAACGTCGCCAAACCCGTTGTCTACCATCCGCCACATCCACACAAAACTTCAACTCATCACTGAACAAAACGTGGCTCCATTGTTGAGCACGCCATCGCTGATGAGTTCTTGCCCATGCAAACCAATTCTCGATGTGACGCTCTGTAAGCGAACAGCAAGAAGTGGACGACGGGCATGCAGTCCAGCATCATGGAGTCTGTTTCGCACAGTTTGTGCATGCAGTGTAGTGCCGGTAGCGGTGTGCAAATTACGGGACAGCCGCGGCGCAGTCTCAAACCTGTGACGTCGTGATGACATCACTAAGTAGCGGTCTTCTCGTGGAGTTGTTTCTCTCGGTCTGCCAGGTCGTGGTCGGTCATTAACATGTCCAGTTTCCTGCTCACGTTGGTGGAGACGGGACATGGTTGTGGCGTGAACATTAAAATGTTGAGCAACAGCGCGAACGCTCTGCCCAGCAGCGAGTCTTCCCATTGCTTCATGGCATTGATTTTCAGGTAGCCCTGGGCGGCGGCCCATGTTCGGTAGGGTAAACATTTAAGCGTTTTCTGTTAACGTTCGCTATCTGCTTTTGCAATATGGTGAATTTTTGCCTTCGCTACCCGCCAATGTGGGCCAGTTCATGAAAAATGCATTTTCACATGCAGTAAGCGTGCGGCCGAGAAATGCAAGAAATTATTTGCATTTCTTCATGATGTGCGAGACATTACATTGACGAAAGATGCCTGCAAATTTGGTTATAAATGGACGCATAGTTTTAATACAACAAACCAAACTTCACTGTTGCTAAGCCTTTTTGGCTCAGTATATATTATACAGTCTATTTGTAGCAATAGGGCTCAGTTTCAGCTGTTAGTTAGACTTAGTCAAGTGATTTATATCGCGATTGTTGGGCTAGATTACATTAATTTTTAAAAGTGAGTTCCGTGAAATAATTTAATAACATAAGATTTCAACAACAATGGCTGAACGACCATCCCGCGGACGAGGGAAATGGGCGAGGTCTACGCCCATGGATGCAAATAATCCAGTAAATTGGACAGTAAACAAATTGATGGAGGAGCGGTTAACTCTTGGCATCCGTGCGCCATCGGGGATGCCGAAGTCCGTGATGAAAAATCTGTTTCTTGAAAACACACGACACCTACGCGAGTCGTCTCCAGTAGCAACACATAGGCGGAATGTAGGTCGCTGCGTTTCCCAAGGCTCTCCAAATATCGCTTCTACATTGGATGGCGTTTCTTCGGACACTTTAAATAGGAAAACCCAACGTAATTTGACGTTTCCGGATAATACAAAATCAGGTGTGATGTTCCCTAATGATGTGCAACCTAGCGATGTTGCAAACTCGACTAATGCTGGCATAGTGGATAGTTACTATAACATTGATGGTGGGCATCTTTTATCAATGGAGATGCATGCGCATGGAGGAAGAAGTTCGGCGACGGAAACCGGTATCGTTAATAATGATATGTTCCAATATATGTGTGCCGCCATGCAGACAATGCAACAATTGGTGATTGGACTTCAACAAACAGTCCAAACAATTATAAGGAAAAGAAAAACGAATCCAAACCGGCGAATGACTAAAATACAGCGTACAGTGCTTTGCACACTTCCGGTAGTGAAGCATCCGCCCGAGACAAAGCTAGTGATTCTGTCAACTTGGGGAGCTGTCGCCAATTAGGTGGGTAGAGATTACCTCGGTCGGAATTTGGCATTCTGGCGGAATGCATACCCCACATAGACGTGGTGGTGTCTGAGAGTATTAAAAAGAAAATATGGGAGGGGAAACGGATCTCGAAATTTGGTGTAACCAAACCAATAGTTCCCGTGTTGGTTACGTAAAATGGCAAAGTGCAGACAGAAAATTAGGCTACGTGAAAATGAGCTCTTGATTTATTTTCAAGTGGAAAAATACTCAAACTCGTGTTCAGTTTGCATCATAGACTAACAAGCCATATAATAACCTGGAAAATCATTTTGCAGTATATATTAATTTCTGAAAGTAAATATTAAGTAGCCAACCAATGAGTTTATGCAAATGACTGTCACCTATGTGAACTATTGGTTACGTGAAAGAAATACTCGTAAAAATTATTAGGTTATGCAGATTTTCCAAATTTCATGGCCTGGGGAAAGATGTCAACCTTGCTTCCCTTCTCATCCCCATGTTTGAAGTAGACAATGCACTTAAACAGTCTGATAGAAATCCCCCCCCCCCCTTGCGAGCCGATATATAAACTAAGTAACTCACAATTCTAACTATATGTTTTCGCAGTACTTCCTTTATTGGCGGGGTTATCTAGCGAACAATTATCCACAACAACCGGAAAAGAGGAGTACACTATGTGTCTCCAAATGAAGAAATTGTCCCTAACCACTTGAACCTATCCTATCGAGCTGAATAGTAAGGTTTAGTTGGTAACATTCCGGACTCAAACAATTAGAGTATGGCCAGCGACCTCAATGTAAAATTGATGATGGCGGGATTAAGGTAATGCAGATCTATCTGTTGCTGTATAGTATTTCCTAGCGTACTGCGGTCCAAAGTTTTCTACAATTAAACAAAACATATTAACTGAATGGCTAACTGCCATATACCACTAACCAATGCAATAAGTATAATGTAATTAAATGATTTAACTCAATATCACAGATTGATGAACTTAAATGGTGTGGCTAGTTGAAAGCACATACAGTAAACTGTGTAATATGCACAGTAAGGCAGAAATTATAAATTGCGGTCCTAAGACCAGGAAGGTACCTATTAGTCATCAGTACCATATACGGAAATGATAGTTAAATGTACAATAGTATAGCTACTTGAATACCTAATAGTCATCGGTACAGAACAGGCTACTATGTTACTGAAATTGAGGCATTAACGTATTCATAGCGCGAGTCGACAGGTTCTCTGAAGCTGGAAAGATTTCCGCAGGCAGATTTCCACAGCTGGTTTCCGCAAGCTGACTGCCTCCAGACAGGTTAGACATGGTACACACTCAGGACAGTGAAACAGAGCAGTGAAGGAATGTCTATTAGATAGTCTCTTTAGCTATTATACTATTTATGCGGAAGTGAGAAAGTTATCCGTCCGGTGATGGAAGTAATAAAGGTGAGGCTTGCCCATTAACAGAGAGGGCTGTATATAATATTAAGCAGTTACATAAACTGGCACACGGTGTGGGATGCGTCGCATAGCTCTTGCGGCGCACCTAGCAAAGTTCCACCAGACTGTGGTCAAACAGTTAATTAAACACACGACATGCAGTGCGGAAATTGAAGTCCACTTTTCAACGTGGTTGGCAGATCCGGCGAGTCATCCACCAAGAATCACCGTCAGCTCTACATTCCGTAGAATTACATCCCGGGCCCATACAGCCTGCTCTCGGAAATGCTCCCTTAGGAAAGTCCGGTTGCAGAAAGTATAACTTTAAATTTAGTCTATTACCCCTGGATGGCCGTCCGGGGGTGTCCAAAAACTGGTGGAAGCCGAGGACTTCCTACCACCGCGGATGTGCTGGGATCCGCAAGACACCAGAAAAAGTGAAAATCACCGAAGGTCAGCAGTTACATCCGTCAACCTGATGGTCCAGAGGTCCTGCGCAGGTTGGCTTCCACACCGGCGATGCTCCTGATTCTCGATTTCACCCCTTTTATACTACTCGTGACGTCAGAGGCAGATGCCTCAGCCAATCAGCCGCCGAGCAGTAGACAATCAGCGTGAAGCTAGATCAGTGACGTATTTATCACGTGCACAGAACATTCTAGATCTATTTATACATACACACGATTACGACGTCAAAAGCAATATTTTGAAGATAATTTAAGGGGATTTTCGCAGATAACTCAGCCATTTCTAGGCCGATTTTAAAATAGTAAACAGTTCTAAAAATCTCGTTTTATTCTGGTCCTGAACGGTACCAAGAACAACGAGAACGGAATAATTAAAGGTTTTTACGCGTACCAACTTGGTACACTATAGGTATGCACTCGCTTCCAATTCCGTGACGTGTTGTCAGGGAAGCTCTGACACACGCGCATGCGCACCACACGTTTCATCGGACAGCCAAGTTTAACGAAAACCTCTCTCATAGGGCTTATGTACGCGTACTATCCTACCAAGGGGGTGTACTCGGAGCGAATCCGGAGTGGCCGTTCCGTACCCAGCTTCGGGGACGGCCAGTACCCGTCTGGCCGGTCCACGCTACAATAGACAAAACTGTATGTTCGTGCACGCATGTAATGTATGTGGCTTGACAGGGCATGTTGGGAAAAAATTGTAGTGCAAAACAACAGCAATCAAAATAAAATAATGCATGTCTTGATGTAAGACCATTGACACAGATTAATGTCACTCAATTGTCTCGTGAACTGAAAAATCATCCTGATCGAGAATTTGTCAAATACTTGTGTGAAGGTTTACAAGAGGGTTTTGATACCATGGTGTCTGATATGCTATTGCCAACAAAAATGTGCAAGAATTTATTTTCAGCCACCACACAATCTGAAATAACCGATACATTGATAGAGAGAGAGAGGTGTCCAAAGTTTTTTTATGTGGCCCTTTCTGGATGTACCTTTCGATTGTGCAAGAGTTAGTCCTATCGGTATTGCAACCGGTAAATATTCAGGCAAGCCTAGACTGATAGTAGATTTGTCATCTCCTCATGACAACGTTGAACACCCCAGTATCAATGACTTTATTGATAAAGATAAATGTCATCTCTCTTATGTCAAGATTGATGACGCTATCAAAATAATTTAGAAACTTGGGAAAGGAGCTAATATGTGCAAAACTGACATGGTAGATGCCTTTAAACTTTTGCCTATTCGTCCAAGCCAATGGCATCCTTTCTGCATTAAGTGGCGGGAGAAATTCTACTACTATAAAAAATTGACCTTTGGATGCCGATCCAGCCTTCGAATCTTTGATAACCTCTCCGTGGCAGTTTGTTGGATAGCACATCAGAATTATAGTATTGATCATATTCTTCATTTATTGTTTGATTTTATCATCATAGATCATCCTGATAAATGTGCAGAGTGTACTATAGCTGTTATACATCTAATTTTCAACACTATGAATAGCCCTATGGCCAAAAATAAAACAATGTGCCCCAGTCCTGTCATTGAATACCTGGGTATCACATTGGATTCTATTAAAATGGAGGCCAGGTTACCAACAGACAAATTAGAGCGTATAACAGCCATACTACAATCTTTCAAAACTCGCAAGTCAGTCATCAAACGGGAGCAGTTACAATTACTGGGCCATCTTAACTTTGCCAGCAGAGTAATTCTTCCAGGCAGATCTTTTGTTTCCCATTTAATTCAGCTCTCTACCACAGTTAGTGAGCTACATCACCACGCTAAAATTAATGATGACTGTCGGGAAGACATGAGTATGTGGCAAACATTTTTAGCGCACTGGAATGGAACTTAAATGTTCCACGATGCCACGATTATTTCTAATGATGATTTAAGCTTATTTACTGATGCTTCAGGTACGATTGGCTTTGGCGGATATTTCCAGGGAGAGTGGTTTGCTGAGCCTTGGCCAATATCACTTAGGACCTATATTACGGGAAATAATGAGTTTTCTATCGCCTTTAAGGAGCTTTATCCTTTCCTAGCAGCATCAGTCCTGTGGGCACACAGTGGGGGAGACGACGCATCTTGATCATGTGTGACAATACTGCTACGGTAGCTATTCTCCAAAAAGGTCGACCAAGGTCGAAACAAATTATGCCATTAGTTAGGCGCCTGACTCTGCAAGCTGCAACCTGTAATTTCTTTGTCATAGCCAAACATGTGCCGGGTCGTAAAAATGATATCGCAGATGCTTTATTTTGTTTACACATGTCGAGGCTCCGAAAGCTGGTCCCACAAGCTCGTGCAGCTCCTTGTACCGTTCCTCCACCAGCAGACATTTTTTGGCGCTCCAACCGGTTTGAAATGGATTGTGGGAAATGGCTTTTGCACTCGGGACAAAGAGTGCATGTCAAACTGGTTTTAAACGCATATGTACACTTCCTCTTGTTCACTAATACTATTGCCGGTTTCTGGATCTCGGCTTTACCTGTAGACCAGGAACTTCTCATTTATTTTGTAGCATACTGTACCAGTAGACTAAAACTTTCTCATTCTACTATTAAATTATATATATGTGGGATACTGGTTTCCTGCTTAAAACATAACATTCCGTATCCCCCAGCAAGCCAGTTACTCCATTTACATGCTATCCTTTTTGGTGTAAAGCGGAATCAATAAAAAACCCGTGAAAATCAGACTACCAGTAACATTTTCCATCCTTAAACGTGTCTGTTTATTTCTACGTGGATGAGTTTTCTCCCCTTTTATAGACTTAATGATGGAAGCAGCGTGTATTGTGGCTTTGTTTGGTTTCCTTAGATGTGGGGAATTCACCGCTACTGGCCCCTTTGATCCAGCATCAAATTTATGCGCTGGCGATTTAATAATAACGCGGGACGAAGTGCATCTGACATTGAAAATGCCAAAAACTGACCCATTTAGAGGAGTTACAATTTATCTATTCAAAACGGGCAACACAATATGTCCTTTTGACATCTGTCAAAAATATATGCAAATGCGTCATTCAATCAGATTTGAACTGACAGACCCACTCTTTGTCACAACTGACGGCACTGCCTTGACCCGCGTTCAGTTTATATCAAATTTTAAACATGTACTAAATTGCCTGGATATTGATTCTAACCAGTACAATGCTCGAGAATATTTGTCATGGGTGGGGAACAACAAAGAAATACAATGGTCTTCACACATGCAGATATTGTCAATACCTCTGATTCATAGCTAAGTGATATTATATGAATGATTATATAAATGTTATATGCTGAGAAACATTTTATTATTTGATAATGTATCTGTTAATATGATTATTTTGGTACGCTGGGCCAGGCTGAATGATGAGAACAGGGGCGATAGCAATGCTAATACCTAGATTGAATGATACATTAAGAGTTATCCCCCATTTTGCATTGATGATATATTTTGACATGGCTGTATTATAACTTTGTCTTATTAACACACTTTACATAGAGGTTGCACTCGGACTGATGAGGATAGGGGAGATAGCAATGCTAACACCTAGATTGAATGATACATTAAGAGTTATCCCCCTTGTTACATTGACGATATATTTTGACATGGCTGCATTATAATCTTATTAACAAACTTTACATAGAGGTTGCATTTTAATTGCGTACATTTGACTTAATATTGTTTAATTCAACTTGCTTATAGGTTGACTTCATATCCATATCATGATTTGTGCACATGATGGTTAATATTGTGTGTCGTAAACGTGTATATTACTGTCAATATCTTGGTGTTATACAAATCATAATTAAAAGGATATTATATAAATGTTACATGCTAATAATATATTATTATTTGGCACAGGGGGGGGGGGGGGATAACTATGCAAATACCTTTATTGAATGTTACACAAAGAGTTCTCTCCCCTACCACATTGATGATATGCAACAGCACCCAGTCAAATTAGTTTCAAAATACTCACCGACTTACTAATGTATAGTTTTCTGGTAATTGAGATTCATAGAGTGCAGGTATCGATTGATCCCAACACAGGCAAAGCGTGGGTGGCGCTTAGTTAGGGATGGGCTGTCGTAAACGAGATTCCTCCATTGCCAGCAACGGTAATGCGCATTACCCGATCTTATGCAATGACCAAAATTGGCGGCCTTTTGATTTTTGACCTCTCAAGTGATCTGCGTATAACATACAAACAGCATTTCGAGTGACAGCTTGTCACTCTATGTTATTTAAATCCGATATTTCATTTTTTAGTTCCACATGATTTATGCATTTTGTCGGTACCTAAAAATCCTGTTAGTTGCCATATTAGCAAAATTCTATGAAATAACTGAGCAATGATTTTTAAGATACGTGTACCCACTCTTCCGTGCCCCAAAAGGCCAAGAGGTATTTGAACAGAGACTGCACCTGATCTTGTCAAATATAAAAAATCAGGTTTTCCTCGGGTGGCGAGTTTAGGCGAAAACCCCCGTACGTACTCTAGGGTAGATCACCTTTACATTTTTATCATTTCTTTATTTACACCCAAGCCACAACGTGGCAAAAGGGGACACAGAAGTACAATATTCTACTTAATATTATTATTATTATTATTATTATTATTATTATTATTATTATTATTATCAAGAATTTGGGAATTTGTGCTGAGCCTGTGTACATTTACACGCAAAGAGGAGACCACTCCCAAAAACCTTCCACTGGAATGGCCGATTCGGTTACCTTACCGGTCATTCCAGTTACAAGCTTCCAAAAATAGCCCCCTCCATGCATGCAAATCGTCGTCCCGTAAGACCATTGCAGATACCGTTTTCTCAGGCACATGACCATTATAGGGTTGGGTTGACAAACAAGAGACCACTAGCCGATTTCGAACCCGATTGGTTGGCAATTGTTGTCTTACATGTGTTGCATACAACACAGTGTTTTGGATTGTAGTGAATTTGCGCATTTACTCTGAGGAATTTTGCCAACAAATCAGCCAGTGCAACCGATTCATAAACATACCTTTTGAAGTTTGATTCGGCACTGATTACGATTTTGTTGAGAGGGAAGTGGGGAGGGGGGGGGGCGGTGGGTGAGAGAACGTATATAATTTATTTCTCAGTTCACACGTTTAAAAATAACATCTACAAATTTGCAGAGTGATATTAATTTTGATCTGTTCCGAACATTGACAAGTTGGTTCATCCTTAGGGTATTTGAGTGTAGTCTATAATCTTTATCGATATATTATTTTCTTTCACTATCAAGGGCTGGACATTCAAACAGATAGTGAAATTCGTCACATAGGACGTTCTGAGCACATATTGCGCACACTCGTTCGTTTCGAGGTAGTGGATTTTCATATTTTCCGCGTTCTACAGGTAGCCTGTGGTTACTCATTTTGAATTTACAAAGTAATCTTGAGAATTTCTGAGGGAGTGATATTAAATAATTTTCAAATTAGAAATTTTCCTTGAAAATCCTATAACTGGTAGCTTATGTTCATAAAATTTGCTTTAATAAATTAACAAATGGTGAAACATTGAGTTAATTAATTTAATTTGGAAACAGCCCTAGTAATCTTTCTCTCTTAAAATAATCTCTAACAATAGGAAATACACTACAATTCAGCATGCGAATTGCGTCTTAAAAGTAAATTAACAGTGTACAATGATTACTGCTTATACCAAATATTTGCAATCTATACATAAATATAAGCATGAGAAATTAGATTTTGACATATGTAAGTGCCCAAGTTGCTGAGCAAGAAACATTTACTCATTGCAAAACTTCCAATCCAACTATGTTCAAAATTTTGAACAGTACACTTTATTTTGTTTTGAAAACATTCTACATTATTACCGAGCTGAACAGTAAGACTTTTTAGTTTATCAGTGGCATGACTGACTTCAATCAACACGTTTCTAATGTCTTCTCTCTGACTGTAAATGCAAATGGAAAAGGTTGACTTGGCCATTACAAGATTAAACTACTTTGCATTATTATGGTGAGACCATATTAGTTAACACAACCGTTATTAGTATCATGAAAAACGCATGTACCATATTCTCTATTTCGTATAACAATAATATGTAACACATCCCATTGTAATGTTATCCAGGAAAACAAGTTTTGTTTGTTTTTAGGGAAAATAATTTACCTTAATTAGGATATCTTTGACCTTGATCTTTTGTTCCGAATGAAAAGGGTGGATCCTTTCCGCAGCGGTTGATCATTCCCCATGGAAGATTTGAAAATAAGGTCTTCTGAGAAGCATAGCATTCTGTTTTCTTACATTCCGAAGGATAATATACGAGGAAATATAGGAAGTTTTTACCCTAATATAGGAATAGTAAAAGAAATGAGGAAATATAGCATGCTTACTTGTAACCTTGCTAATAATTTAAGCGTTTTCAGCCATCAAGTTACTCAATGGCTATAGATATGATGGGATGTGTCACTTAGTTAAGATCTCATGCTGGTACAATACTATAGAAAATTGCAAGTCGATTAACTCTGCTCTTTGTCATCGAATCACCCCCTTTGCATAATGCAAATATTAAATGCCTATATGGACATTGTGACACGATTTGGTATAAATTGCTTAAAAGATGTGTGAACACGCTGACAATAATTTACCATTGATTCCAATGGCACATTTGGCCATTGGGCTATATTATCTGAAACATAGGTCCAACTGACCAGGCGCATTATTTAGTGGTTTCCTAAAATCTTTTGGAAAACAAAGATGACCGCCGAAAAGGTAACCACTAGCACAATACAACCATTTGACCGAAATTTGGTTAAAATCAGGTCGTTGCTTAAGAAGTAACTAGCATATTAAGGCAAAAGTTGAGGGACAACAGATGGACGGTTACAATGCCATAAGACCATATAGTCTTTCAGACCAGGTGAGCTATCTGCTGTAGCCACCCACTGAGACTTAAGAGCTCTAAATATGAAGAAAATTGCACCGAAGAAATATCTTTCCCCATTGTATCCCATACGGTGGAAAATCTCAAAGGGTGATAACTCTGGAGTTGAGATCAAATAAGCTTCATTTTTGCACTGCATATATTAGATGTTAGTAGGACCATTTTGGCACAACGTTGGTTTCAATCAATCCAGAAAAAACAAAACATGCCGCTTGTTTATGCTGGACGAACAGATGGCTGGGTGTCAGATGACGTGTGGTCGCTATAGCTTAGTCAGCTGACATGGCTGAGCTCACAATGCATATCAGTAAACTGATGGATACTCCTCGAAGGCATACCTCGCAGGGAAAGTCATACAATTATGGCACAGACAAACGTATAGAGGGGCAAATTACGAGACTACCCTGGTTTTAATACATGCACACCTCTCTAAGATATATGCACATACCAAGTTGCATGATCATACGTCTTGAAACTACGGTCCAGAGAAACATCTACCTAAGTTGTGTGCACATTTCCATGTATCGGCTTTGCCAGCAACTTACCTGCACGGCTAACATTTTCAAAGTGACATACTGTCAAACCACTAGCAAAACCGTGTACATGGACAGCTCCTCCATGCACAATAGACGAGCTCATGCGCCATCATAATGATATGTCATCATTCACCACAGCGCGCAGCACTGATACAGTTCCATTTCCACCCTACTTCGACATAGGGAGTTTTGCCATGGATGTTGTGGACAACTTCGATCATGATGCGGCCAACCTATCTGGAATGGGGGTGGTCATGGCACAGTAGGTTTTGCTTCATGAATATGTGGGTTCTACAACCAGTAAGTCAAAACTTTCCGAAACCAATATCCAACATGGGCCAACAACATTCAATACCAAGTTAAAGTGTCAACATGTGAAGTAGTTTTTTAAACCCTAAAGCATTCTGATTTGTACCCTGAATACAATGTTAGTACATTTCCTCATTCAGTGAAGGATGATCTTTTGAATGGCATTTCGTCGACGGATATAGCCTGGTTATTGGCAAGATTACATCATTGAGAGTCCCACTATTTGAATGCATGACCGCATAAACAAACCATGCCAATATGGAGGATGATCATCTCTGTCCTGATCGTTAAGGAGTTTCGCCTCATGTGTGTAGAATTTCTGCCTGCACTGCCATACCCAATCACGAATTATCATACAGTGTACACAGCCATTAAAACATGCAGTAGATCCTAAGGTACCTTGATCATTACAGCCATGAAAAACCTACAGGAGAACCTAGGGTACCTAGATCAACCAAAAATACTGGTAACCTCAGCTATGACGAAGGTGTGTACAACATCGAACAAGAAATACAGTTGATCTGGCCTGAGGACCTTTCGAACATTATTCTTTGCTTGGGGTCGTTCCATATGACAAAGGTGGCATTAGGATGGATTAGAAATATTTGAAGCAGAGCGGTGCAGAAAACATCCTCATAGAGTTCCATATTTAAAATGTTATTGAATCCGTCTTTAGTGGGAAACATTATGTGACGTCATTGAAAGGACTACAGTTACTTAACGAAGCATTTGGTGGGCGCAATGGATGGAATTTTTCAAGCAAGATAGAAAGATGGCTATGTATACTATAGCAGATGACAGGAAATCTGGCAAAACAAATCTTGCATTGGGCCTAGAAAAGCAATTCCAGGGGAGCAATGAAGAATTACTTTGTGACTTTTGCCAATTTCTCCTCATTAATAGTAGACATGATGAAACATTTAAATATTGGAACAGTTACATACAGCTCATGTTCCACCTAGAAAATCTCATCCGAATTGACCATGAGGAGAATTGGACCTTGCAACCCCACGCAATCCAAGCTTTGCTACCAATCTTTGCTGCATTTTCCTCCAAGATTGCCTTCCGTGTTCCTCTTTATCTTTAGAAGATATGCAGAAACTTCCAGAGACGGCACACTAATTTTACCATGCTTTCATGGAGGGAGGATTTGTAGTGAACCATACCTAAAGACGTAACAAAGCAATGAAAGCAGAAATGGTATAAAGCAAGCAATCAGCAAGTCGCAAAAATGTTCCTCAGACAACATCGGCAGTTCCAGAAAAACATTATGTAGCAATGTGGGAGCTAATGTATCATGAAATGCTTGCAATCACCAACCTGTATTGGGAGCTGAGTGGAATGAGTACAGCATATTGTGACTTGGAAGTAAGCAGGGCTTTCAAAAAGGCAACAATAAAATTTAAGCGGAAAAACATCCAATCCATTTTAGGAGTAATTCCAAGGAATGAGAACACCTTTTCGAACAAAAGATCACATGCTTCACAACATCCAGACAAATGAGGTAATGAGAGAAGAGATAAGAAGAAAATTACTGAACGTCAATGTTATCAGCCAGTCAGCCTATGGGGGACTGAGAAAAGAAATATTCATTGGAAGGTCGGTTAGATTTTCGATTACAATTCATAGAACCAACCTAAAAGCATTCATGTCCATCTACAAAATTGTTGCAGCAAAGAAAGGCAATGTGAACCTTCAAGACAAACAGATTCAGCAACTCCTAAAATAACAATATCAAGGATAATGGCAATGAGTAGACGTCCGAAGTACGATGTGGCACCATGATCTTATTTTTTTTACAAAGAATATCTTATGACTGAGGCAACAAAACACAGCATCGACCAAGAGTTGGCGAAATGCTGGGAGAAAGAAGATCCATGTACGCTGCGAGTCATGGCACAGCCAGTACAGCATACTTTGTGGATATAATGGCAACTGCTCGAAAAATCAGTATCAAGGAGCTTCACAGCATCAGCGTATTCTGTGATGCAGTGTAGAAATACATCCATAATGTATCCATTTATACATGGTGAAGTGTATAAAAGATTCCGAGCGATGGCTAAGGGAAACAAAGTCACCAACATAATTTCACACCATCAATCGGCAGATACAGCATCCAGTGGAGATGAAGAAGTTTTGTGCCTTAAAGAAATGCTAGAATTATGACTACACCAAGAACCCATAACACAAGTGCATAGCTCACCAAACCTATCGCGACTAGTGAGTCATATTACCTGAGAGACCATGATCTCTGGCTATACTTGTCGGTCATCAGAGGCATGTAAGCTGAATATTGATGTAGAGGAGGCAAATGCTCCATCATGCAATGTATGCTGTCATACATGGCATCGACAGAATAAGAGTGCTATCATCTGATACCAATGTATATCATTCGTATGATGTACTACTGGAATGACTTGCATTCTTCTGGGCTTAAAAGCCGGTGTCGCAAATCTATTAGGTTCATTCCAATACATACTTTGGCAACCTGCATAGAAATATGCCAAGTACAACCCGCAGTACAAATGTTACCTAGTTGTGACTATACCAGTAAATTTAAGTAAGTGCCAAACATTCTGCCCTGAAGGCCGATAATCATATTTTCCAGATTTCGACACGATCCCTTCAGCGTCTCAGGAGAGTGAGTGTTTTACTGAAAAACTAGTTCATCCATGATGGCCGCCGAAGCACGAGGTTGTTGAGTTTCGATTCAATTCAACAAGCGATTTCAGAGATTTTTTAAAGACGTATCCAAAACTTTGTCAAAATCCAGGATGGCGGCCGGCCAAATTCGCAAAATCAATCTTCCTTGAAGAAACTTGGATCTCTATGGCCTAAGGATGCATCCTGCCAAATATAATCGTAGGCGGCCCAGTGGTTCTTGAGAAATCGTTCAACCCATTAACGCCTAAGCCGGCCAAAAGACAGCCTCTGCAGTGGCCTAGGGAAATGGCCATTTACAGAACAAGAGTGAACTATTTTTGAAGATTTACCACTGGAATGACTGGCTCTATAACCAAGGCAGTTATTCCAGTAGTACACCTTTAAAATAGTCTTCTCTTGGTCTGCAAATGTACATTTTCCATGAGAAAATTGAAATTTTCTTGAACAAATTTGAGTGTTAAACGGGTCGAGAAAAAATTGGTGGACAGACGGCCGCCATGCTATAAGCTCACTTGACCTTTCAGACCAGGTGATCATAATGTAATGGGGGAATCCAGTTTTAGATTTTCAATTTCCAGAAAACTATACAGATAAGCTGTTGGATATGTTGAAACTAATTTGACTGGGTGATGCTGCTGCCCATTGTCGCTGCTACAGCGCACACTCAAATTCCCTTCAAGATATTCAACAGAATGATTAGTAAACAGTAAAGACATACAATTCGGACAACTTGACGGACTATCACGCATTCATGATGGACTAAATAAATCGCGTTATTCATGACGTTGTTGATTATGATGTAATGTTACTGACTGAGAAACTGGATTTATCAATTGCATCATTAACACGTAGGGTCACATCGGACTACAATAGCTCGCCATACGCTGTGTGCACCCCTACATGACTTGATCTCTTCTATTGAACAGACTTCTGTATCCCGTCTGGGCTGATCAACAAAGGTATATTTCTGGCTTCATCGCGACACTGTTCCTTACGACAGTCCATAAAATGAGATCAGCCTTGCGTTCAATAGGAAAAACTTCCCATAGCGCTCTGCCCGTGCAAAATAAGCTTTTTGCAGTTTGTATATTATACGAGGTAATTGATCCGAAAACAACAGATTGTCATAGTTTGCAGATTTAGCAAAACGTTTTAAAACGTGTCCCCTCTTGAACGCCAGGTGGGTAGCCTATACATAGCCTCCCTGCCCAGTGCTAATGAGGCGATAAGATGCATTTTGATAATTTCTGCTAAATCTTCATAAAATCTAAGGTTTTGACGCAAAAAATTGACAAATCAAAATTCTGAACATACGTTTTAGAGCCTATATCACCATAGGATCCGTTCAGCCAAATTTGCCTAAAATCCGTCAAGGGGGGGGGGGGGGGGGGGTACAGACGGACAGCGAGCGGGCCGCCCTAGCATACGCTTACTTGGCGCTTCCGACCAGGTGAGCTAATTATTAATGTCAATGACATAATAGTGCTGAGGACTATGACAATGAGGATCGATCGCATTTTAACTGTGATCATATAATAATGGTGATGTTAGTGGTGATGATTTGCATGATGACATTGTGTATAGAGTTGTTCCATTCCACACGATCGACTTTCATCACTTTTCATACATGTTAAACTGTGAAAATAATAGAATGATAGCATAAAACGTTAATAATAGCGATTAGTCACCCGCCCCATTCCTAATTAATGGCCTTAGACTAAGAAATTTCGCAGAAAAGGACCCGCTAACCACTACAGCCCAAATAAAACAATGACTGCTCCCTCTTGACCTCTGACCCCCTACGGAGCAGCTCTCTATGTAAATATCTACGGCTTATTTGATATCGCTGCACTTTATATGGCAATATACACATAGATACATTGCTTTTCTACTTCTTTATCGTTATATTATGGTAATCAGTGGTGTATTTATAGAATGTTACCCACTTACATAGACCACAGGCATTTGAATTTTCGTCCATCCATATCACTACCGCATATTCCCCTACTACATGTATATATACCTACTATATATAATATACACAAGGTGTGAAACCTATTTTGGCACCCCGGTTGGATATGCGATGCTTAAATTCATATTATTACTTGCATCGCTTAATTATCGATGCCTACAGTACATGTAGAGGAATGATTGCTCTCACCGGAAACATATAACACTTTAGGTTTATTAAGGCCTATCATATAAAATTACGAACTAATATACGCTCAGGACGAAATCTGTGGGGGACCATTGACAGCGGTAGATGGTCGGCTCGAATAAAATTTCTAATGTTACATTAGTCATAATAAATAAATTCTTTACAGTTTTTTCATATAGACTACACAATTGCACTCTAAATAAATAATGGGGGATTAAGTTATTTCGAAGCAATATAATTTGTAATGCGTCGATTAATACTATTAACGGGTTTCGGGAAATTACGAACTAGCCTATATGGATCAAAGGCAAACGGTTAGCAAAATATACATTGCTATGTATAAAAATGGTCAAGCGTGTCTACCATGCCATATCATACCACATACTGCACAACAAGTGCGATCAGCGTAATTAATTGAGTCATCTGAACATCCGCAACAGTCTGAACGTGTGTGGCCTTTCAGAATATCAATGAATGGCTTGGTGGGGTAAACGGCTGTGCTGTGCTTGGAATTCCAGTCCAAAGAACCGGGTTTGATCCCGACGATCCCGCATCCAGGCATGCGATCAAGGTGTATAATATTTGGCTGTTCCATGCGTCATTCACCTGACACGTCTTTTGGCAGTGGGGTCGAAAAACCGTCAGTCCGTCGTGTGTGGTGTCTGTGCCATAAATCGCAGATTGGATCTCACTGAGCAGTCTAGCTGGCTTGGCGGCTCTCTTATAAAGAAGGAAGAAACGTATACAGGTACATGGCAACACAATAGAGGGATCCAGTTCTAGCTATAACTCACCCATTTCTAGCTATGCTCCGCCCATTTCTAGCTAAGTTCCACCCATTCTTTTTCCAGTGTTGGGATCGATAGAACCGTGAATTCGCAGAATCCCAGGAATAGCGACGTAACTATAGCCTACAGATAACGTATTCAATATTTTGAAACTAGTTTCATTGGTTGATGTTGCTGCCTATGACAGCAACAGTGGTTTCTGTCTATGGCAGCAACAGTAACCAGTCGAATTACTTTGAAAATATTCAACAGCTAGAATGCTTATTAAATATTAAAGACGTACATTTCGTACACTCACCACGTGCCTAGATACCGCATTTATTACGCATTTTGATTGTGACATCCGCCTACATGTGCTTTAAGTGGTTATGCCGTCATATGCTTGAGTGGCACATTTGATTCATCTATTACCTCATGAGCGATAGCAACAGCGTTTCTGTTCACACACTACGCAAGTACCAACTTATTTGGAAAACCAACTTAGTTTGGAAACTAATGTCATACGTTTTGTGAGATGACAACCACATTTAGAGGCAACTCTGATTATGTCTAACCTTCTTCCAGGAAACATCGCCATTCATCATAATCTCGTTACAAGTTTGCAGTAGAGTAGCAACATGCAAAGTATATTGACTGACTACTGCATCTCAGCGATAAACATTAGGATCAGACTGTGGACACTTTAAAACATTGACACTGCATGAATCCAAGAAGCAAACGTATCCACTCATTTACAGATGACCACCCTCACAATCCGATCCTCGCAGCAGAAACAGACTGCACCATGTCCTGGTCTTTGTAATTGGACAAGGGTTCTTGGATCACATCTTAACTTTCAGATGCAGCAGTGATCATGTTGCATTCATTGACCTGGATTTGCCACTGCGAAATGGTGCCACCGCCAAGTGCTGCATTGCTAATGCATATGCCCCACCTGCCGAAAAATCAAGAATCCTTCCTCGATCGAGTCTTTCTATGCCGAACTGAGTTCTACCATCACCACTTCAACCAGATGGCAATTTGTTGTGTGTAAAGACTTAATTGTAAGCTAGACAGTCTCATCAAAGCAGACAAGGATGCAGGACTCAACATGTACATGATACTTTAAGCTATGGGCAAGCGTAGCAGCTATGGAGATGCTCCAGCGTGGCCTTGTTTATCAGTGTTCATGGCCTCTTTGCCACACTGTCTTCAAACATCCATGACATAACCGAACGACATGGGCAGGACACATCATAGACCATAGAACAGAAACAGGCTCCAATGCCACAACAGCTGTCTTCAACCAAATTGATGTGATGGGTAAAATCAGTGTAAAGCCACTAGTTCGGGATTCACGTTCATATGAAGACATATACCTATATATGTCTGACCACAAGCCAATGACCAACCGCCTTCAAATGACCACATTTGCCTGCTGCATACACACCATATCAACCAACCTGGCAAGCTTAGCTTTGATCTAGAAAGGCTCGTCAATGACACCACAACCCAACTGTCATACAAGAGGGTCCATGAGGAACAGACACAAACTATTGTCATAGACTCAAATCCCAATGATGCTTTACCCAGAGTATTCAAATGAATTGAAAGATTTGCGACCAATGTAATGGAAGTTGTCAAGCATAACAACAGAACTGAGCATTATGATGTAGACCCACACCTCGTAAAGCTGTCCGAACAGCACATGGTGCTATCGCCCCTCGCCTATCAACGAGCAAAGACCGCACAAAGCTACACCAAGAACACAATGCAAAACCTTGTCAGATTAGTGAACAACTGAAAAGCCTCGCCAACATACAAGCAGACATTTTGGTAGATGACATCACAGCCACAGTTGATAGTAAACTGTCTAAGGTGGCCTGGACTCTGAGAGTTGTTGATCCACCACCATTGCTTTTCATGCATAACATTAACAGTAACTTCCCGACTGACCAGGGAGAAAGTTACGCCAGTTCACTAATACAGACGATAAGCTATTACACCCATTTGCAGTCGATTGTAGCCCACCACAAACACTGATCGAAACAACTGAGGTTGAGAAAGCAACTAAGGCCCTGAGAAATGGACCTGACAGCATCGCAATGAACTTTAAGTATACAGGTGATAGCTTCTTCAAACCAATGACGCACATAATAAACTCTGACTTGATGCAACACCTCTCTTTCGACGCTGTTGGCCAAGCTACCCTGATCAAACCCACGAGCCTCCTAGTCCACCAGCAAACCTATATGCATAGAGTGCTCCTCAACAGCACCCATGAGATCTTGTCCACTGTGACACCGTGCTGCATCCGAGGAAAGATTAACAGTTTCACTGGAGCCTACCAGAGCTGTTTTAGATGAAGATGCAGCTGCACTGACATTGTATTGGCACATCGAATGGTCGTGTTAGTGGTCATGTCCATGCACCGGGGCTTTCCTAAGATAATCATCGACATATCACAGGCCTTTAACACCATCACGCATCAAATATGCTGCTCACAATGATGATGAGCTGCGACTAGTCAGAATACTATTGACAAATACCAAGTTGAATGAGGAGCAACAATGTGGAGTCTGCAGCTTTCGAGAACTTCATTGCTTTTACACATGGAGTTGGTTCTGCGGTGTTGAGTTTACCAAAGCTCTCTCATCTGTGAGAGAACACTCCACAAGTCCAAACCCACCAGTATCTCCATTGTGCCTCCCACTAGAGATGGAGTGCGCAGATAATAGAGGACGTCATAGAGGTGGAAAAAAGCCACTCGATAACCTTCTCCTTAAAGCTGCAGAACAATTCCGGAATGTGTGGAATTTGACCAAGGAATTGCACCAGTGCTTAGCATCATATCCCACAACCGCTTCCATCAGACCAATGCCGCATGACAAAAATCCTAGTCTTTCACGAGTGTTTACCACAGAATTCCACTGTGTCTCACAAATCCACACTAGTAAAGACCTCGTCGACAAAATAAGATTTTGTCCTACGACGTTTGCTTGATGGAAGCGATTGTGTGTTATGATGCTAGACGCTTCCACCAGTTGTGGGCCGATGTCTGTCATGGACAGTATAATTTCAAACGACGCACTCAACTTCCTGCCCCATCTCTCTTATCAAGAAGATATCTATAACTGAACTGAACTGATCACTTAAGTTGGTATTGTCAATCGCCCCCATTACATCGCAACATGCCAATTGATCAATACAGTGCATCAACACACGCATAACTTATGATAGCGGAAAGGTTACAACATGTCCATTATAGAGTCCGGGCGACTAATAGTAATTAGAAAGATCCATTTCTAGCTATGCCCACCCATTTCTAGTTAAGAACCGCCAAGACTTTGCGCGTGTTGGGATCAATTTATATACTTTGAATCCTGCATTCCCAGAATCCCAATTTCATGGTAACTATACAGATAACCCGTTGAATATTTTGAACTAATTTGGCTGGACCCTATTGCCTACCTATGGCAGCAACAGTGCCCACTCAAATTACTTTCAAAATATTTAATAGAATGTTTATTCATCATCATCATTATCATCATCATCACTTTTACAAGGCATAGACTTGTTATTGCCTCAGTGTTTCTGTTGTGTTATGACTTGCTCAGTCGAATTCAAAAGTTCTTTCTCTGAAGTAGATACCTAGTTTGTTCTTAAATGAGTTGTCTGTTGTTGATTTTTAAGTCTCCTTGAAACCGTTAGATTTAAGTGTTTAACTCCTACCACTCCGATGCCAATATTCTATCTTTTGCTGTGTAGCCTAAATAACAAAGAAACGGGTGTACTTCCTCCACCAAATTTGCCGAGAGATTAACACCAGATGATCTTTTAATTTAATATAAAGTTAGAATTCTGACATCGAAGTGGCAAGGGTTAACACTGATTTGTGGAAATGCTGTGTTGAAAATGCGTGTCCCCCCCCCCCCCCCCCCCCGCCGCCCCCCCCCCCCCCCGCGTTACCTGCGGCGTGGCGCCTACACTCATGGTTACACAACGCTGTACAGGGCATTTGATTATACGTTGACGTGTGGAGGCCGTAGATGGTCTTAATGCTGTTTTCATTTTCTGTTTACCGCTATCCGAATCTCCTTCTCTACGCTAGTGTCTCTTCATACTTGGAAAGCAGAGGCCTATCGACTGATATATTTCTTTTTGTGGTTATTTCGGGGACGACCGGAAGTTGATCCATATTCCCCCGTGTCACATAGATATAAATAATATTTCGAAAACTAAAATAAAAACAAAAACTAATTTTCTGCTTATGATGGATGTGGCATTGTTGCTATCTCCTAATGTACTGTTAGAAGACATGTGTGTGTGCGTTGAGTGGTGATGCCAGGGTTACCTTTCATTGGGTAAAGCTATAACTTGGGGTTTGGTCTGGGGGATGGCAATGTCTGTGAAATTAAATCTAGAAGGCAAATTAAGCTAAAATTGAAAGCGAGATGAAAATCAAAAGTAACGCGATCAAATCAAGAAGAAATAAATTAAGTTAATGCCACGTGAATAAAAGGATCAAGAAACGGCAAAAATTTAAGTGAAAACCTAGTGTATGTAAGCGAAAGAAATTAGGAATATAACCTGTTGCTGTTGAAATAATAAGATCGGTGCGTGTGTTGCATTTTATGGATTTAAGGGCCTAGGCGTCGGTGTCGTCAGTCAGGAGGCGCAGGCAGAGAATAGTATTCAGCGATATAAAACAAATTTCGACGTTCTAGGATGTTCTTAATAGATAGATAGATAATTTATTCACAATAGGCAATCGGCCCTTGAGTGTACACCATATTATACATGCATGGCGGATACCTTATAGCACACACGGTAAATTAGAATATATTTTCAACAATATTTCATAGAGAAATTTCGTCGCACATTTCTATTCGTTACCCATTTATCAATAATCTCCAAAACAACAAGAGAGGAACGATGAGTGAGACCAGGGGCGTGGTCGCGAACGGGTCGCAACCCACACCCGGCACAACCATGTTGGAGAGCATGACGGCACAATATATTATGACGTCATAATGACTCCAAGGCAGAGCTATATCAGGCGCAAGCCACGACCACTCCCCGAACATGGCCCAAGGTCAATAAGATAATCATCGACCCCTAGAGAAATTTATCAACAACTATTCGTCCTTTCTCCTTGTTTCCACGAAAGAAGCGAAAGTGAAACAAGGAGTGAGACCAGGTCGACAAGAAAATCATCCACCAAAAACTCACATTGTAAAACAAAATGTTGCACGAGAGGAATGAGGAGTGAGACCAGGGGCGTGTTCGCGTAATAATATAGATAACAGCTAGTTAAAATCAGAGCTGGAGAGTGGAGACGCAATTTAATTAGACTGGAGATCCATGAAATCCAGAAAAATGGCGCCGATACGAAAACCGGGGTCACCGTGTGTTGTGATCACTATGGTTAATAACGCTAATTAAATGGTTCTCTTGATGAGAAAACTGGAGGGCACAAACAAAATACTGTTAGAATTATAACTTAAAAACACATTAAAGAACAGAGTATTTAATACGTCCCTTCAATGCGGTCGTCGTCTGCTTCCCGCGCACGCCAGGCCTGGAATCGCTACATAGCATGTTTTGTAGATACACAGGCTACTCCAAGATAAGTCCACTGTATCGGAACAATTGCAGTAGGACTTTGTGATGGGCTGGTATACGTATGCCTGTTCAGTCCAATTCAAATGATCTTTCTTTGAAGTAGATATCTAGTTTGCTTTTGAATAATTCAACTGTTGTTGCTTCAACTATTGTAGCTGGCAGTGAATTCCACTGTGGTACCACTCTGTTAGCGAAAAAGTGCTTGCGAAAATCTTTGTTGCTGTGCTTTATGTTGAGCTTGAACCTATGCCCTCTGGTCTGTGTAATACTGGATGGCTCGAAAAAGCAGTCCTTATCAATATTATATAGATCCCTGATGGGATTGACTGTTTCAATTAAATCTCCTCGAAATCGTCTATATTTCAGTGACATTAGATTTAGGGCTTCGAGTCGCTGTGTAGCTATACTCTCTGATTTGCGGGACAAGTTTTGTTGCTCGGCATTGAACTCTTTCTAATAGCTGTGATTGCCTTTTCAATCTTGGTGACCATGCCGAGTTGCAGTATTCGCGAATATGTCTCACTAGAGCTTTGTACAAGAGTGTGAAAGTAGATGGGTCAATGTTGGTAAATGGTCGCTTGATTAGTCCTAATGTGCTGTTCGCCTTGGATACGATACTCCCTATATGTATATCAAATGAAAGGTTTCTGTCAATATGCACTCCCAAGTCTTTTTCTCCCTCTCACGTTGATACAGGATGCACATCGGGCGTATCTGTCATGTAGTATTTGGTTTGAGGGTTGTTTCTGCCGAAATGTATGACATGCGTTTTATCTGTGTTGAAAGATAGTTGCCATATCTGTGACCACGTAATACTTTGTCTATGTTGTCCTGAATCTTACTGGTAGCTGGGTTGCCATATATATTTGTGTCGTCTGCAAATATTTTGCAGCGGCAGGTTAGTCCGTCGGGTAGGTCATTTATATATATTTAAAAAGTATAGGTCTCAGGGCTCACGGCGCTGGCCACCTCAATCCGGTCTGATGTTGTGTCATTGATCCTTACTCTCTGGCTTCTTTTACATAAGTAGTTTCATATCCATCTTACTAAGTTGTCACCAATACCAAAGCTTCTCAATTGTGTTTGGAGTTGTTTGTGTGGTACAGTGTCAAATGCTTTTGAGAAGTCCAAACATACTGCATCGACAGGTTCATTTGAGTCAAGTTTGGCTGTTATATCTTCCAGGTATTCTTGTAGTTGGGTTTTACATGATCTATTATGTCTGAATCCATGCTGACATTTGGTAAATAGAAAATTACAATGCTGTCTCTTATAAAAGACTCTAGGACTTTACATAAGGTAGAGGTGAGACTGATCGGCCTGTAGTTGCTTGGATCGTTTTTTGGAACCTTTTTTGCATATGCAGCATACATTTGCCATTTTCCAGTTGTCAGGTAATATGCCTTCTTCCAGTGACTTGTTAAATATTATGCATAGTGGTGTACTAATTTCTTTAGCCGCTTCCTTTAATAATCTCACTGGTATTTCATCCGGGCCATTACTTTTATTGGGGTTGAGTCGTTTCAATTTATTTTCGATGGCAATAGGTGTTATTATTATGTCTTTTAGTACAATACCATTGCTTCTGGGGTTAATGATTGGTGCAGAATGAAGATTTTCTGAAGTGAACATACTTGAGAAGAATTTGTTAAGAATGTTTGCTTTTTCTTTATCTTCTGTAGTCATAGTGTCATTAGCTGGGTTACGTAGCTTGCTAATTGAATCACGTAGCACTGTTTTACTCTTGACATAGTTCCATAAAGCTTTGGGATTTCTCTTGCTTTCACTTGCTACTTTACGTTCAAATGTCTGTTTTGGTTTTCTGATGCATGCTGTCGCTTCGTTTCTAGCAATTTTGTAAAGGGCGTAATCTGTGGTTTTCTTTGTTTCACTGTATCTTTTGTATGCCCGATTTTTTCTATTTAGTGATTCTGTTGTGGTATGGTCAAGCCAGAGGTGCTTTTTCTTACTGCATTTTTTGATGAAGGGATATACTGCTCTTTCATTGTGATCAATGTTTTGTGTAGAAGGTTTCTGTGGCATTAAGTTCGTGCAGATGATTCCAATCAGTCGTTCCTAAATCTTTTCCGTATACCGTCCTTTATTCAACAGTAGCTTTAGCTTAGCTATGTGTTTGCTTGTGCTTAAGATGTCAAGATGTAGTGATATTTGTAGAACATCATGGCCACTTTTTCCTAGTGGAGGTAGGTGGGTTATTTCGTGGGCGATGTTTTGGTTGTTTGTTAAAACTAGATCCAAGATATTTGAAGTCTGATTTATTCTATGTTGTGTCGCATTAGTAACTAGTTGCTGTAGAAAAATATCGCTGCGAGTTTTAAGAAAAGCATCTTCGTCTTCATTTGAAGAAACTCCAGTGCACCAGTTAATCGATGGGAAGTTGAAATCCCTTACTATAAGAATGTGGTCTGCACTTGCTGTATCAACCTTGTTTAGTAGATTTACGAGTTTGTTATTGTTTGGGCCGTCTGAGTTGGGACTTTTGTAGATACAACCAACAAGTATGTTTTCCTTTTGTTGTGTCGTCCATGTACTCCACGCCGATTCCTGAAAGCTGTCATCATTTAGGGTTTCACAGGTTTTAGCATTTAATGATACATGGGTATGGATGATGGCTCCTCTTGATGAATTACTATTCAGCGGGAGATGGTACTCATCAATCTGTAGTTCACTAATGTTTATGGTTGTTTTTTGGTAAGGCTTCTGTTATTAGTATGATAGCAGAGCGTATCTTGTGTACTAGCACTTCAAGCTCAGCTTTTTAAAATTATTAATTGGACTATTTGCATTTGTGCATATACATGTATTGGTTACTGTTTTAGAATTTCTACCATTCTCTATTTGAATATGTTTTGGTATCTGTCCTGTGTTAGTGTCTGTGTTCTCACCAGTTAGTGTTTTTACATGTTTTTTAATGCCTTACGTTTTTGTGTTTTGCTTTTTCATGTCTTCCATTGTCCAAGATTGTGTAGCTTATTATGTTTTCATTGCAACTCCTAGTGTATTTGGGTGCCTCATTGTTGGGTATGGTTACAGTTTCTTCGCTTAGTACTGAGTATCGGTTTGAGAGATGTGTTGGCATTGTGTGATGCTTTAACTGGTTTGTAGCTGGGTTCATCTTCTCCATGGTGTGGCTTGGGCATGAGCCAAGCTCATTGGGTTCGTAGGTCCCTATCCATCTTACTAAGTTGTCTCCAATACAATACCTTCTATGTTTTGTTTAGAGTCATTGGTGTGATATATATATATATATATATATATATATATATATATATATATATATATATATATATATATATATATATATATATATATATATATATATATATATATATATATAGTACAGTATGTAAGATATACATACATACCCAGGGTATATACTACAGGTATAATACAGGTTGTATTTTAAATAGCTATGAGGCAGGGAGATCTGACATGGATACCGTGCCCATATCCGTCTGCTAACAATCCTAAAATACATCCCAATCCATCAGGTTTGTAATGTACAGACGGAAGCTCCACATTGTATACCGAGGCTGGTCTGTATTCCAATCGACTAATCATTCATATCACAGACTAGTTCTTGCTTTGGCCGTACTTCATGACATGAACCTTCCAGAATCTATCCAATTTACTATCAAAACACTGGAGATTGGCCGCATTAACGACCTCGTGTGGAAGTCCATTCCATATGTCTGTCATTCGATTAACAAAGGGTTGTTTCCTAATATCCAATCTTGAGTAGTTCTTGTCGATTTTATAGTTATGGCCTCTGGTATCAGCCATGTTGTCCGCCCGTTGAACGTGAATATTTGACGTGTGACCCGTTTATCATAGATGCCCTGAATGATTTTGTATGTCTCTATCATATTCCCTCTCATCCGCCTGTATTTTAATTGTTGGTAGCTGCCGTATCTTTAGCATTTGTGTGTAGTCAAGTTCCTTTAATGAAGGCACACACCTCGTCGCTCTACACTCGACATTTTCCACTGTGACAAAATCGCATTTCTTGAGCGACAGATTGGATCAATCCATTGTGATGCATGTGCTTGTGCTATACGGGGAAAGGGCATGTTATTTGTATTAGAATGTTTCTGTTGAGTTATTGGTGTGTGATACGCTATGATTTATGTCCGACGATTTTCGATGGCGTTTGTTCATGTCCCTGTAAATCCGGCGATTTTAGTTGCTTTCCAGCTCTTATATGCACCCTGCCAGCGATTTGCTGCGGAACGGTTATTTACTAAAACTAGCTGGCCGTTGTCAATGGTCCCCACAGATTTCGTCCGGGTGTATATTCGTTCGGAATTTTATATGATAGACCTTAATAAACCTAAAGTGTTATATGTTTCAGGTGAGAGCAATCATTCCTCTACATGTAGGCATCGATAATTAAGCGATGCAAGTAATAATATGAATTTAAGCATCGCCTATCCAACCGGGGTGCCAAAATAGGTTTCACACCTTGTGTATATTATATATAGTAGGTATATATACATGTAGTAGGGGGATATGCGGTAGTGATATGGATGGACGAAAATTCAAAGGCCTGTGCATAGACGGGCCTGGATTGAAAACTACTGACAATGGTGGTGGCGGTGCTGGGCCGACCCCGCTTCTAATGTGCCATTCACTTTCTCGCGAGATCCCATATGCTAACGGTAGCGAGAAGCTGCGCTTCTATTTTTAAATTTGTTAACTTACGAGTTACGACCGCCCTCGGAAGTTTTAAAATAAATAATAATATCGTTTTTATTTTTTATCGCTTGATTATTTTTAATACAATCACATGCAAACAGAAATCTAACATCTAGTTACAAAATAAAAAATTATTAAATCCGGCCGTAATGCATCATAAAAGACGGCAGCGGCCGTAGAGATTTTTCAGACCTATTCCAACAGTTCCTGGTTCGTGAGCGAACTAGGCGATACCATCCTTGTGCAATGGTTACCCTGGGCCGGTCATTATAGATGCGTTTAGGCTTGTGCGATTACGTAATTAAACGGAAAATCGTGATTATTTTTTAATCGCGAATTTATATGATTAAAACTTGTTGAATAATTGTGAATACGTTCAACTGCATAAAATATTAAAAAATCTACCCTATATATTATTCTTTGATGCGACCGTTCAAGAAAAGTGACATTTTGATCTGGGAATGCCCATTTCCAGGCCAAGAGATGACTATTTTTTGAAAATGTATCACTGAAATGCCTGGCTCGAGCATTGCGCCAGGCAGTCAATTGGCACATTTTCAAAATTAGTTTTCTCTTTGGTCAGGAAATAGATACATCGAAACACAATTGTAGCTTTCGTCATTGATATGGTGTTGGTGAACATTGTTTTTGGCAATTTGTACCCAACCTGATTAATCGAGTAATCGTGATTATTCTTAAATAATCGATCGTGATCACTCAAGGCAATAATCACGCAAGCCTAGATGAACTGCACACCACAAAATCCACGGTGTGCTGTAAGCGACTCGCCTACAATTCACTACTTACCTCTGATCAGTGACGCCTGGTCGCTCAGGGAAAAGTGCCTAAATCCTGGAATGTGCTTAGCGAATTTGATCATTCCGTTCATAAAATCACTAAAAACTCGGAGTAAATCCTTAAAGTCAGCCACATAATTGTCCAAATCAATTCCTGTGCAACTGTAGAAAGCCTGGTAGTCATCCGGAGACACGGGCTCCACTTCGCCATACAGCTCCTTTTCCATTTCAAGTTCTTCCTAGCAATTGAATCGACATTCATATATTAAGAAGGCATTGCAAGCAATACAAAATCCCCTCGATTCCGCTTCTGTTGAAATGGCGTGTAAGCAATCTGGGCAATTCACTTGTCTTGCCAGCTCCATATAACTGGTATATATGTGCTTACATTATAGTGTTTGTCTGGCAATTATTGATGGAAACTAACAAAACATGATGAACGAGCGCGTTCCTATATCCATTAAAACTTTGTTTTCGAGTGGATAATAATACCCAAGATGCACAGTAAAAAAGGAATCCGACCCATAATCAAATAGTCATATATTAGGTGACGTAACAATCGAAATGCTGTAACTTTGCGACGAAAATTGAAAAGTCTGTCACGAAAATGTACCAAGTGGTATGTGTTTGATGAAATTACAATTTAATAAGCTATTGAATATTTTGAAACAGATTTGACTGGGGGATGATGCTGCCATAGAGATAATAATAGTAGCAGCAGCAGCAGCAGTAGCTGAATTGAATAAACATTCTGCTGAATATATTGAAACTAATCTGACTATTATCCGTTGCTGCTATCAGCAACACCCTACAGTCAAACTAGTTTCAAAGGAATCAACAGCCCACATGTATAGTTACCTTGAAATCTAGGACCTTAGAATCCAGGTTTTAAAGTTTCAAGTTGATTTCAACACAATGGGCGGATGTTAGCCAGAAATGCGCCTATGGCGATGCACACTCAGGAACTGAGATGGTGCAGAACCATGTCTCCGGAAAGATATTACATTGCGTGCGTTCCACGAAGTCACCGGGAGCTAAAAGACATAAGCTCTTTGCTATCATGATTATATCATTACAGAATGAAAGTGCCTTCACCTATACATGTGACACTGAAAATAAATACTGCCTCCACATTACTTTGGACAATGCCAGACCTGTGACGATAGCTAATCTAATAATTAATTTTCTGCACGAATTATGCCAAAGCTCACATTACTTATAAATGCACCTCGTTTCATAGGGCAATGTCTGGCGTATTACTAATGACCTCGGAACTTTGTGCAACGTATTTTGCCTTTCTCCCGAACCTTTCTAGACACGCACGCACGCACGCACGCACGCACGCACGCACGCACGCACGCACGCACGCACGCACACACGCACGCACATATATATATATATATATCAGATAACACCAACCGGTTCATCCCTGAGCAACGAACACCAATAACCAGTAAAGAAAAGAGAGAGAGAGAGAGAGAGAGAGAGAGAGAGAGAGAGAGAGAGAGAGAGAGAGAGAGAGAGAGAGAGAGAGAGAGAGAGAGAGAGAGAGGGAGGGAGGGGAGGGAGGGAGGGGGGGGAGGGAGGCGGGGGGGGGGGGAAGAGAGAGGAGTGAGTGAGTCTAGATGATTATAATGATAAAACCGTTTGTTTTAATCATATCGATGGATGGCCTTGACTTTCATGTACTAACAGAGTAAGGCACCTCGCTATCGTCCGTATTGAGTTTAATCATTAGACTTACCCTATGCCTCGCATGCAATTCTTCTAATTCGTTCCATTTCAGCGCCATTAACTCGTGGGGATTGATGTTTGCATTTGCTGTGATAATTGCTTCAATAATGGCGTCTGGGTCGCTGAATTTTTCAGTTCCTTCTCGCAACATATCTTGGACGATTGATGTCTGCGTTGTTAATAATAGTTCATTCTCAACCAAAGGAACAGTCACGGTATCACAAAAAAGGTTCTTACTACATAAAATAGGCATGCTGGATTCAGGCATGTTGCTTTCAACATCGTCACAGGTCAGGCCTGGTGGAGTCGCAATGGCGACAATATCAACACACACTTCGTCGAGTTCATGAAAACTGGCAGCTAACACGGTTTCGTTTATGTATGTTGGTGTTTTATGGAGATCTGTCCTCTCTGTGATATTATCAAACTGCTCTGCAATATCTGCGGCCAGTGTTGATAAATCTGTCAGGTGCATGTCTAGCGCCTTTCTCGACACCTCTGTGAAGGTTGTGCCAGGAAATACCGTTGCTGTATTTGAGGATTTTGATTCAGCATGGCTAGAGACATTTGTGGACGGAGGATTTGAGGCAGCCTTTTTCGTCTTGCCAGTTCGTCTTCCTATCTGTACCCCTAATGGAAAAAGTTAGACCACGCCATTACAATTGTATTACTTATAGTTTTATACAGCAACACACACATATGTCTAGACTATTGCATGCATATATATATATATATATATATATATATATATATATATATATATATATATATATATATATATATATATATATATATATAATATATATATATATATATATATATATATATATATATATATATATATATATATATATATATATATATATATATATATTATATATATATATATATATATATATATATAATATATATATATATATATATATGCTTATTTTGAAAACAACAGATTTACATTCTTAGAGACAGGAGCGACGTTAAGGACAAATCATTATAGTCAAAAGATTCCTTGCCTTTGAGATTTAGGTTCCTTCTAATCAGACCCGTCCATGGAGACGTTTAACGTCGGATCACCGGATCATGACAAATGACAGGCACAGATTAAAACATGCCTTGTGAGACACCGACCCAGCCGTCATTAAGCAAGATTATGTATCGTATGAAATGGGACTGTGTTTTGCATTTAAACTTTATGCAATGCAGTATCTGCGATGATAATGGAGGCACCCGATCTGCAGCTTAAGTATCTGAGATCATAATCAATTACGTCACTAGGGATTCTCACAAGAGTCCTTTTGAGGGTATATACCTCAACATACATTGGTAGCAGTGGATCTCATGGGACGCATGCAAATCTGGTGTGATTGCGTAATACTAAATAGTTTTATAGGTTTTTTGTGCAAAGTTACCTACACAATCTAGCCTGGGACCACTATACTTAGTAGTTGCGAGTCCAACCCTCTAAGTTTAGCATGGATGAGAAATACTGCTTGGGAACATCACGTTATTGATTATGATGTCATCCTACATGAGACGTAGGTGATTATAACGTTATATGATTGATGGATAAACTGGAAAGGTCCATTGAATAAACACTCAGTTTATAAACACAGACGTCTTTGATAAGGTTAGTTAATATGACAGATGGTGCTTCTACCAAGATGAGGATACTCATAATAACAGTAACTGATAGGCCTACACGTATTTGATTGGTCAGGTGGATATATCGTGGGTTTTTTACATCATGTATAGTTTATATCACGTTTGGTAAAATTACAAATAATTAGTTATATACGGGCCCATCTGCAGACCTTGCAGCGAGATTGACACACTGGGATTTCCACAAGATGGGCATTGGCATGTCACGAGCCTTCGACACAATTACACGCTGAAAGATCCTAGATGTACTACGCCATGCCAGTTGCAATGGAGATGAGCTACGCCTAGTGAGACTACTAATTGCAGACACCAAGCTGAGAGTATGAGTCAAGTCAGTGAAGTCTGTAGAGTTTGAGATATCAATCGGCTCCCCACAGGAAAATAGTCTATCCCCTGTGCTTTTCACCTGTTACCTTGCTGCTGCATTGAAATCCGTGCT